>CAUZXS010001762.1:0-60000 GCA_963585895.1 Sepioteuthis lessoniana | reverse complement strand
GTTTTTACATCTCTGGCTAAAAAAAAACTGCACTTATGCTAAACTGATTTATTTGAAACTGAACTGTTTTGACATAAACTGTGTGCATATGCTAAACTGAATTGTTTAAAATCGAACTGTTTATATGTATAAAGTGGGTTTGGCGTTAAATAACCTACAGTGGTTAATATGCCATAAAACAAAACCAAATCAAACCAAATAGCAACCACCTAAATGCTGAATATTCAAATAGTAGACAAAGTAAGATTTCCCCCGAAAATTACATAATTTGAGTACATATATATATATATATATATATATATATATATATATATGTGTGTGTGTGTGTGTGTGTGTGTGTGTGTGTGTGTGTGTGTGTGTGTGAATATATATATATATATATATACATATATATGATGAGTAATTATCCCCCATGTGAACGCCGATAAATTGTTCATGTGTTTTAAATCAGATGGGATATCTCTACATCGAATGTCAATCCTTTGATATTAGTAGGACTGACCATATACATCTATAACAATATTTCATCTATTGAAAGTAATGTCAGCATACTTTCATGGAAGAAGTGAACAGCTATTGACAGTTTATTGATCTTAAGGACATCCGATCGCTTTGATAAAATGAAATGGGATTTCTTCCGAGCTGTGGCCATATTAGTACAACTGCATGATTGCACCACCCGAACCTTAACGAAATGTTTAAAAATGAAGCCAGATGGAAACCACGCATGAATGCCAAGTGCTGTTTTGAACAAATTCTGTACGGCCACCAACCTCCAGTCTCTAACATTATTCCAGTAAGACGAACAAGATATGCTAGGCACTGCTGGAGGGAAAAAAGGGCGAATTCGTGGGTGACGTTCTCCAACACATGGACTCCTCAGTGCTGACCAACTCATGAAGACTGCGATACTTTTATATCCACTCTCTTTGGACAAAAAATGCAGTGTTGGGAACATGGCATGAACGATGGAGACGAATAAAAGACCATTAAGGTTTGGTTTCTTTGTTTAATGGCATATCAACCTTTGTAGGTAATTTAATGCCAAAGCCATTCTCCTAGAAGAACAGTAGTGGTACTATTTAACCCCTAGCTGGGAGGATAAAGGGGGGTTCATACCTTTCCTAAGAGTATTTGTCCGAAAGTGAATGTAATAGCGCGACTGGAGTTCGAACTCGCTTACTACGATTTCACAGTCCATCACTTTAACCATTACACCACGAGGTCACCCCCACTGACTGTTAAGGAACACTGTGCTATCAGCATACATTGGATATTATACAAATATATATAAATATATAAAAGAAAAACATTTAACAATTACTCATTGATTTTGTAATAATATTTATTTCCGCAGACCCTATTTTTTTAAATGTTAGATCTGCATCTTTAGACAAAGAAATAATGAGAAATTTCTAATGAAGATTTAGAAAAATCACAAAATTCCGGCCACCCTATTCCCCAACCTAAATTTATTTTTCTTTTACGTAAGAAACAGACCATTCGTTTTTCTTGTCTGGTTGACAAATGATATTCAACTCCTGTAATAAGATGTATCAATTTTTGACTTCTGTTTTTTCCTTTTCACCCCCTTTTTTTATCTAATGGCAAAAAAAACAAACTTTTAAACCCAAATTATTAGGTTTGTATTTTAATTCATCATTATCTTACATATTTATCTGATTTATTAGTATTTTACATTGAGTTCTGTTTCAGATTTTGAATTACATGAATATTGAAGTAAGAAAATTCTAAAATAGAATCGTTCCCACCACCATCATCATCATCATCATCATCATGTCATGCTATCGGCACAGATATTCCTGACTCTCTCTCGCTCTCTCTCTCTCTCTCTCTCTCCACACCTCCCTATCGTCCATTGCTTTCGGCAGATCCTTCAGGCTACATCCCGTATCGGCACAGAGCTGCTGTATGTATGTTCGAGCTGGACATCCTATCTTTTCTCGTCCATGTGAAGAGGTCCACGAGAGTACATCAATTTTGAACCCGTCTCTACTTCTCCAGTAGTTTACTGCCTATCTGGTTCGTCTAATTTTGATAGTTTTCGTGATGGGTGGTCGGTGGCCGTATAGCTGCTGCGTTGTAGGTTGCTGTCTCTAGCACTTGTTCAATATTGCTCGCAGCATTCTTGTGTATTTTCCGTCAAGCTTTTTCTCCATCCGTCTACTTAGCGTCCATGTGGTGCATCCATGTAGCAGTATCGACACGCTTGCTGCTTGGAAGAAACTGCGCTTCATTTTATCGGTCAGGTCTGACTTCCATATGACCGAAGGTCTATCAGTAGCTGTCCAGCTGACTAGCTTTGCTCGTCGCGTGTCAATGTCTGTCTCGGTTGATGAGACTCTGCTGCCTAGGTAGGTGAACTTGTCCTCTAGTTTCAAAGTGCTAACGTTTAGTGTGGAGATATCGCCTGTTTGATAAAAAGCACGTATATTCCGTCTTGTGTGCATTGATATTGAGACCGATGCCTGCAGCAGCTCGTTCCAAATTATGTAGCAGGGCTTCGGCTTGGGCGGGTGCATTTGCCAGAAGCGCTCTATCATCGGCGTAGTCGTCGTCGATAATTGTTTTTGCAGGGTACCTTCTGCTTCTTTCTTTTGTTAGCTTGAAACCGTTTTCTTTGATGCTCGTGGTATGTTCTTGGGCGGGATGTATTCCTTTAAAGCTATCGAAAATTAAAGTAATAATAATGATGAACTTAGCAGCGTCAATGTAATTGTTGTCATTAATAAAAATAAAAGTTGAAAAGAGTGGCTTGTAAGATAGAAAATTTAAATAAATATATGGTTGATTTATGATTAATTGGCAATATAGGGGCCTGTAAAAAATCGCCCACCCATGAAAGTATAGGTTAATTCACATTCAGTTTTCCGGTATCAATTATTTCTATGTAATACTAATAATCTTTAAACTAAAGTATTTGACCCTATAGATGAGATCCTAATAAGTACTATCACTCTGGGTCAAAATGGAACTGGAAAATATGGGCAATAATGGGATACTCAACACTCCTCAGATCTCAAGAACTGCAGCCTCACGACCAGATATAATTTACCGTCATGCCCATGACATACAAACATCTATTGAATATATTCTTTTTCGTATTGTTATGATTATTAGTTGTATTATCAAATCTTAATATCCTCCGATGTCCAACTATACTTATTTTTTTGCTTTTTGTTGTTTTGTTTTGTTGTTTTTTTTATCAAAAGATGGCTGCTTCATCACTCCAGTGTTCTTTGTCACGACATTTTTTGTAAGAAAAAGGAAGTAGGTATTAAAAATCAGCCAAACGATGCTTTCTCTTTTTTCTCTGTGGTGTTACGATTGAGGCGGAGGAGACACCTGGTGGATATTTCTTTCACATATTATAGGCCGTGAACAATAACAGTCAGTCTCGTTTCATGGCTTTGTCGGCTGCGAAGAATTTATGAGCTGTCCTCTACAATTTTCGTTGTGTATAAAGGCCATTACAAACACATAGAGATGATAACACACTTTCATTCTCTCTCTCTCTCTCTCTCTCTCTCTCTCTCTCTCTCTCTGTAGCACACTCACATACATGAAAACATATTCAATTTCATTTATAAACTCACTGACGAAGACATATACGAGTAGATGAAGGCAGTTTTTCATATATTCGAGTAAACGAAAACTCTCATGAAACAAATATACACAAATGCGTTGGAGTACGTATACACAACTTCAAAAACACTATTCACGAAATGAGTATGATCAAGAAGTATCGAGACTGAAGTTATCGTTTTTTTTTCAAAGTTTAAATGAAGATTTTGTACCGCCTATGCAATTTACATGATAATGTAAGGTTATATAGACGTCTATACTAGTATGTCAACGTCGAGAAAAATAAATGAAAAACATTTGAAAAAGAAAAAATGAAATATTTTGGAATCAAATGTTTTTTGGTGAAATACAGTATTGTTTAAAGGCTGTAATTCCATAGGCCCAATACCTAGTTTTGGGCGGCTTTTCGAGTCTTGTAAACTTAAGATTAATCTCAAGTGTAAGGTTTGATTTATTGATTTTAATGGCCTGTCGACCTGTCAAGGATTATCTTATGCACAGGGTTTAGGGAATCCCATTTATTATACGTTAATATTCACATTTTTTTGGGAAGTTGTTTATTGAGATTTTTTACACTTTTATATATCAAGCATTCCTGTCCAACAATAATATCTACACAATTAAATGATTTCAAGTAAATATTTCTATCGAATAATAATCATTTGTTTTTATACATATCTAATTTCTTGTATTCTAGTTCAACACTAATCATTTTCAAATAGATTGGTTTACATTGGTTTCATTGTTTTAATGGCGTATCAATGTCCGTGGGTTACTTAATGCCAAACCCATTCTTGTAGAAGAACAGTAGTGTTACCATTTAACGCTTAGCAAAAGAATAAGGGAGTTCATACATTTATTAAGAGTATTTGTCCGAAAGAGAACGGGATTACAAGACGGTATTCAGGGCTTAGAATTTACAGACTGTATACTCTGCTGAGGGGAAAGAGCACCAACCCTTAAAAAAATAAACTATCCTCTGTATATCTACTTTAAAATCAATCAATCTTCCTTCTTCCTTTAGGGGAACGGATTTTTTTTTCTGAAACCCAGAAAGGAAACATAAATAAAGATCTATAGTAGAAAATGTATGTAAAAGGTCATTGAATAAAACATCTATTTTTTTTTTTAATTTGAAAAGGTTATATGCGTACTCGATATGATTTTCTACGTAGTATCAGAGAGTAGTATCTGTCGAATCTGCAGTTCTTCTGAACAGGAATCGGTTACACTTTCTGGCGCAGAAAACTATATTATGAAATTATTCATGTAGAATTACAAAAATAATAGCGACATATAAAGAAAAGAGGGCGTAAATGTGGAAATGCAAGGGGTAAGTAAACTAGAAAAAAAAAACAACAGAAAATATTCGGTGAAAGGATCATACTTATATATATATATATATGTATATATATATATACTCTTTCTCTCTCTCTTTCTCTCTCTCACACACACACACACTCACACAAATATATATATATATATATATATATATATATATATATATATATATATATATATGAGATAGAGCAAGGGGTAGATGGAGAGAGGGATCTAAAAAAACACAGAGACAGGTTTGAAGGCTATAAATCAAAAGACAATTAGCTTGAAAGAAACAAAAATAACGATATACTAAATTTATTGAGGGAAAGATTGAGTAAAAGGAAGATTAAAAAGAAAATGCAATAGAAAATATGTGTATATTCCGTACTCCTTTTTCACATATGAAAGTAATTCATGTGCGTAGAGGAATTTGATGAAACCAGATGTACAACAAAGTTTAGAGATAGAGAAGATGCAGGTAAATGTTAAGACAAGAAAGGAGATTAAAAAAAAGATGTAAAACCATGGTTTTCAACATCCATGGAATTTCCAAAGAACGGCTCAGCTTTAAATAATAAGAAAGAAAAGAAAAAAAAAGGAAGGTAACTTTAGCTACATCCTAAATTTAGTAAATTTAGAAAATATAGATATGAATAAAATGCATTCTCATAAATCTGTCGAAAAATATCCTCTATATTAAAACGTTTGGCTTGATATTGTACCCTTCACAGTGTTTCTTCAGTTTAAGATGTTGACTTTG
Organism: Sepioteuthis lessoniana; assembly: GCA_963585895.1. Taxonomy (NCBI): domain Eukaryota; kingdom Metazoa; phylum Mollusca; class Cephalopoda; order Myopsida; family Loliginidae; genus Sepioteuthis; species Sepioteuthis lessoniana. The sequence goes on along the minus strand of CAUZXS010001762.1, from coordinate 54,311 downwards.
CATTGCATAGAGATTGGTTCTATTGGATCTTGTATCACCCAGTAGTAGAGTCCCATTCCTCACCTGATATATTGGGAAAGTTGGGTTAATACGATTCCCAAAGAAAATCAGCGCAGAATGAACACAAATTACCTTAAAGAGAATTTGAACTTGCGCTACTGTTTCCTTGTCAATGGATATTCGTTAAATGCGACACATTTTTTAAAATTAAAAAAAAAGCACCACAATTTTCGGCTGGGCTAAGAATACGGTAACTGTATCCCTGTAACATCCTCCACACCAAAAATAATATCTCCAGAATAACGCTAAATTTCATCTGGTTGGTTGTATGGCTGCTTGGGTTTTATGGCATATCAACCCATATCAGTTATTTATTGCCAAATTCTGTAACACACACACACACACACACACACACACATACATATATATATATATATAGATAGATAGATAGATAGATATGATTTGTGAACGAATACTTAGTAGGTAACATTTTTAAACCAGCAAGAGATCTTTTGTTAGCACAAATTTAAATGGTTTTTTATATTTCTTACACTAATAGCTCTATTTGCATAAAGTTAAATGGTTTCCACCTCTATTATCTGATACTAATAATTCAATTTAATATTAATCTTGTGTTTGCACGCAGTAAAATGATTTCAAATATAGATAGTGATTAAACATTTCTATTTGACACATCGACTAGACCCTAACAGATACTACCACTCTGAGTCTTAGAGGACCTGGGAGTAATAGCCAAAAAGGAGAGCTCCATATTTATAAAAGCCCCAGGACTAGAGCCTTACCATTGGATGCAGTTTAATGTCCTATCCTGAACACTCATTAATGGTGGTTCTTACTCCTCTGAAGAAATGTGGTGAGCGTATCCAAAGCTCTATCCGACTGAATTGAAACTCCAGCTCATGGCCAGGATTCAGTTCTTGAAACCTGGATAGAAAGAAGTACCCCTTCATTACTATTACTCCCTGGTCCACCCGGAAAGGTAGTATCTGTTAGGGTCCTATCAATTGATTAAATAAACATGTTTAAAATTAATCATATTCGATAGGACTGTGGACACAAACAACCTTGAGAAACTACTGTACAAAAATTTATATGAACGTACAAAAAATGCGAGTCACTAAACTCTAGGCATAAAATAACCCAAGATGGTTTGTCAAGTTGTTAAAATCAATCAATCAATCAAAATCAAATGATTATATAAATTAATATTTATAAATTTACATAATATATCTAAATAGAATTTATTTTTACCGACGCATGAACACAATAAGTTTTAAATGAAATATATTGAATAATATTCATTTATTACAATTTCTCTCCATTTTCTAATGAATATTGGGAGTCTCTGTAGCGTTGTGGAAAACGAACTGGTCTGCGACATCTTTGTATGCTAGTTCAAACTTCAGTCTCGCAATTGCGTTCATTTTTGGACAAATAACATTTAGAAAGGTAAAGGCACCCTTCTCCCCAGCTATGGAGGAGAAGGGTGTCCATACCTTTAGAAGCTACGACTGTCCTTCTACAAGGATGGCTTAGGCACTAAATAATCATTGAAGGTCGATATTCTATCAAACAAAGAAACCAAAAACAAAATTTATGGTGGGTTTTTATCTGATAAGTCCTAGTCAGTAACAACTTGGAAAGGTAAGCCAGTCTGATCGGAAATCGAAAATGAAATATCATATACCGATGAAAATTTAACTCCCACACCATACAGCAAGCGATCGTTCTTCATGGATATCACTTTGGCCCTTTTTGTCATTTGTAGATCACTCTAGATTAGTGGCCTATTTAATTATCAACACTTCGGGACTTGATATAGTTAATACGTTGGAAAAAAACATGGATTGGTGAAATGGGGTCCAATTTCAAGTCTTGTCTGGTCGATTCTTTCATTCAAATTGCTATCCTTGTTTAAAAACCTAAGTAATATGCTTAAAAGCGACAATAAGTAGATGATGCAAAGCCAGTGATATAATCTTATGATAATTTACCAAAAGTCTGTCTTTCCATACCGTTAACACTCCTCCATTTTTATCCTGATTTCAACTAAACTTTCTGGAATTTTTTGATTGATCTTTGAAAAACAATGTAAAATATGTTTAATCAAGATTAAAAATTTGAATAAAAGATATGTGCAAAGCGTAACGTTTATCGTGATTAGAAATGAAATTGGTCTCACAAGTCCGTTTGTGTTTTTTGCACTAATTCTCCTAAGAAATGCATTATCCCACTCTTAACTCCTCAGATATAGGTAAATATTAGGGTATACAGGGGTTCTTTAGTACCTATAAGCCAACCAGTCCATGAGAAAAAAACTCAGAATTTAAACCAGCTGTGCCCCACTTGCATTGTATCCAGCTAAAACGGGAGATATTGAGTAAATAAGCATTTCCAGTGAAACGAAAAGGAATTACTGGATTGGCAATGTAATTTTATCTGGATTGGTCATCCTAATTCATACTCTCCAGCTTAAGAGTCGTGTGTAATAGTAAATAACAATATATATATATATATATATATATATATATATATATATATATATATATATGTATATATATATATAATATTTGCTTTTATCTATTTAAACATACTTCAATCAATCATGCTTAAAAAAGATCTATTTGAATATTAGCATGTAAAGTATCCTACGCTTGGAATAAGGAACAGCACGATTATTTTTTTCAATGAGAAAATTTGAAACTGGAGGTTAAAAAGACAAATATCAATATACTGTATTCAGTTCTTAGAGGGTGCACCGTTACTTGTGTCACCTGATGTACTAAGAATAGTCCACACACACACACACACATACATTTATATATATATATATATATATGCACGCACACACACACACACACACATATATATATATATGTATATACATTAGTATAGCTTTAAGTTGGACATATATCGCGAGTTCTAATTTAGGAACTTTTTTCCGTTTTGTCACGCCAAGAACAACAAAAACCTTATCGTACCTTCCAGATGAACATTTTTTTTCTATTTTCTTTGTGTTTTTCTTCCCTGATCGACTACAATTTATTTTGTTCCTCTTCGATACTTGCTTTTGTCACGAAGTTCTCTGACGAGACGTGTCCGAAGAAAAAGTTATTTTTAGAGCTAATGTTCACTAAAAGCAATTCTAAAATTTTCTACGTACGACAGAATATTTATTTACACGTGCACGCACAGAAACACACACACACACACACACACACACACACACACACACACATATATATATATATATATATATAGTGAAATAAACGAATCGTTACAAAACAACCTTTTCTTAAATTAGAAAAGTACGCAGATATATGCAGAGCAGGATAATACAAAAAAAAAAAAAAAGAAAAAATATTTTCTTGCCTCCTCATAGAGTCAAAGAATTATAAGTTTCATGAATTTTTATACATCTTCAGATAAGAAATTCGAGTTGAATGGATGACGTAGGACTAATGATTAGTATTCCTCATAAATGTGGCAAATAGCATCACAGCTTAGGAGGAGTAGTAGGAAGAGGAAGGCCTGAGAGAAAAAACAAAAACAAATCATCATCCACAGTTACAAAATATATATTAAAAAATTATAATAAACTGGTTTCATGATGGGAAGAAGAACCCCTGATAAGTCCACTAAATTTTTGTGCTGGAAGAAAAGAATTGCAGCATCTATATATATATATATGTGTGTGTGTGTGTGTGTAGTTGGGCAGCCGTCTTTCACTAAAGCGTGTTTGATTATATGATAAAACACATTTTGTCTATATGATTTTATTAAGATCCTTTCACGTTTCCAGATAAGTGTTTTGGTTTCTGGTTGGAATTGGTGGATGAATTTACCAAAATTGTCTCGAGCGCTTTCGGACCTTTCATAGGCCATGATCAGAGGTTGTTTGCATGTATAAAGCGTGGTTTTTTAAAGAGTTATTGAAAGAGTTTTTCAGATTTTTTATAAGATTACAAAATTACGTAAACGTACAGTTGTATAAAAACTGTGATGTTCATGAATTTAAAAAACAGAACGCTATCAACGGAAATAGAATATTAGAATATTATCAAGACATATGGAATATCAAAAAAAAAAAAAAAAAAAGAAAGAAAAGAAAAGAAAAAAAAATAACTTAAGGCATTTCAAAACATTGTTGCAATTTTCAAAATTAATTCTATTGATTTTAGGTTTTTATATGTATGGCATCTAGGGTTTGGAGTCGTAGCTTATTAATTTTGTGTGCTATTATAGTAGTGTTTTCAACAAGAATTTTCCGAAATTTGGAATTGGGGATAAAATGGGTTTTAAGTTGTAAGGCTAAGGAGCTAGAATCATTAAGGTGCTTAGTAAGCCGACTTGAAAGAGTTGTAGTTGTAAGACCAACGTTCGTATTATTATTATCGTTGGAGACAGTCAGACATATATACGACGTTGGCCTATCAAGAAGTTCAGCGGAAGGGGAAGAGTTATTGGAAATAATTAGGTTGGAGGCTTTAAATTTGTTGTTGTAAATGATAACTCTTACTTTTTTGGTAAGATCTGTTGGGAGAACATTTTTTTATGAGGTTATTCAGTATATATTCCTCTATCCCATAATCATTATGAAAGTGGTTTTGGTAGTAAAGGTTTATTGAGTGTTTATGGTTTAGGGTATTGTCTATGTTATGTTGCTCAGTTTTATTAATGAAATGTTTAACTTCTGTTTCAGCAAAGTAGTTGGGAAACCCATTATTAATAAGGGTTTGTTTATATTTTTAAGTTCATAAAGGAATATAGTTTCAAGATGAAGATAGTAGTTAAGCTCTGGAAATAAGTATTTTATGATTGTTCTTTTATAATTGTAGGGACATTCTCAATGGAAATATTTGGATATATATTCACTATGGATATATATATATATATATATATATATATATATATATATATATATATATATATATATATATATACACACACTTGAGCCGAGTTATTGTCAGTTCTTGCGCGAATTTCTCGATATTCACACAATACTCGTACTTTCATACATGCACGTACACGCACAATATATATATATATATATATATATATATATATATATATATATATATATATATATGTGTGTGTGTGTGTGTGTGTGTGTGTGTGTGTGTGTGTGTGTGTGTGTGTGTGTAGTGTTATTCCATTGTCATATTGCACGTAAACATATTTCTTATACATAAACTTTTATTTGTTTTATGCATGAGACAAGACATGACCAAGATGAGAAAATCAGTCTGAATTAATGAATAAACCAAAATTCAATAGTCTTAAACTTGCAATGAAAATAGACCATTCAAGAAATTCGGCATCTTTTTTGGTATTCTTTATTGATTCTTACTTAATTAGAAATGTAATTAGAATTTAAAAATATCTCTTTGAAAATTTACGCATGATTATTAATAGAAACATCAGTTTATCAAAACAGTTCGTAATATAAAAAAAAAACGTTACACAAAAAATGTTTTTGTCTCAAGAAATTATCAGAAAAATGTTTAAACTGGACATAACTTGGAAGCCATTTTTTTCTTAAAAGCAGGAAATTCGAAGAACATCCGGTCACATTCGGTTAAATTAAGCGAAGAAAATGTTATATTATACATTTTGAAAACTGTATAAACTCATATATAAGTCAATCACATGTGCAGTCTTAACCATGATTTGCGGAAAAAATAATTAAAAAAAAAAAATTCAGAATTTATTATATACATTGCACAAAAGTCGACTCCATTTTTCGCAAAATAATCTAGCAAGAGACAATACAAACAAGCCACTTTATTTTATGCCATTACAAACATATTTGTTGAAATTTCCGCTATAATATTCTCGTATATTATATAAATCTCGGTCATATTGAGACAAAGATAATACCCCTGTTACATTTCTATTAGTTGTCACAGGTGGATGGTTTTCCTGCAACAAATACTGTAGATTAAACCTGAAATTGATTTATTTCAAAAGAACAGATTTTTGCAATCAACTGTCTGACAGTATCTGATATTTTCTTTAAATTATTATGTAATCATCTAATATGGAATTTTATACAAATTGAATAAATTCGTACGACCTAAATAAAGACGTACATCTGTTGGTCGTAGCCACCATTTTTTTTTGTTTGAATTTAAAATGTAACCGATTTAGGTTTTTAATTTCATCTTTTTTACGGGTATGTTTTCTTCTTTGTTTTCGTCATAGAAAATCATTGAAATATATCGGTAGATTAATTATTTTAGTTTGAATCAAAATGAAGTTAACGGTTTTTAGAGTGAATCGAAATAAAATTCAACTTTAAAAAAGACAAAAAGACATGCCGTAATAAAAATAAAAATATATGACATATGGTAAATTATTATTATGAATGAAGATGAGAAAAAGGTTAATACACTTCCTTATTATATATATATATATATATATATATATATATATATATATATATATATATATATATATCCTTTTTAGAAATACATGCATACTAATCTATATATATATATATATATATATATATATATATGATTTAAAAATAATACAAAAATGTCTTTATATATGATATCATAAATCATATATATATATATATATATATATATATATATATATATATATATATATATATATATATACACTATGATACAATAAGTTGTGTATAAAATTTATATATACATAAATATATTTATGTGTGTTTTTGTGTGGGTGGGTGGGTGTATGTATATGTGAAGAGAGAGAGGAACCGAGAGATTGAGAGAAAGAAAAATCCAAAGAGAGAAAGAGAGAGAGAGAGAGAGAAAGAGAGAGAGCGAGAAAAAGAAAGAATAAGTGACGACGAGCAGCTTGAACGTTTTCGATGTTATTGAGGAGGAAGTGTTTCATAATTATTGAAAGTACATTTTTAGCCCAATTTCCTTAAATCTAGCTTAGCGTTTTTCAAGTTCCTTTAACCCTTCGAAAGTATTATCTTGAATTTCATTATCTAATTGGTTGAGCTGAGAACCTTACAGAACATATATGTGTGTTTGTGTTTGTGTGTGTGTGTGTGTGTGTGTGTGTGTGTGTTTCGTGCGCCATTTCCGTCTTATTCTCTGATCTGTAAAAATGGTAGTTCACACTTTACAGCTGAGTAATTTCAACTGGAAATTTTGATCTTGCCGCCATTTTTTCGCCTCAGTTTTACGATTGGCCCAAACCTGTACAAGCCCCCAAGAGGTTAAGTGTACGTTCGATAAATCTACTATTTCACCGTCTTTGATCAAAACAAGAAAAAGAAAAGGTCATGTGTATAAGTAAATGATAGTCGGTCTTTTTTGATCTGAAGTGTATTTACAGAAGAACAGGGTTAGGTACATTCTACATGACCTTTCGCCGGAGGCGGCTTTGTGTGCTTGCGAATTTTGCTAAAAAAAGAGTTTTAGTAAATATATGTATATACTTAGTCGTTCGATGTTTGTGACAGACCGATTACAGAAGAGCGAGGTTAGACATACAGGGCAGAAATTTATAGATCGGCGTCTTTGAAGATAGCAAAGCTTAGTGAAGAACAAAGTCGAATATATATGTTGTATAATCTAAACTGTCAAGGTTCATAACCAGATTTACAATTAAAAAAAAAAGAAAATGGGGTCAGCAGTGTATTTTAGAAGGCCGAGTGTTGCTTTAAAAAGAAAACTAAATCTCAAAATGCGCATATCAGATCTTTGACTAATGTAAGTGTTTACGTTGTTTGATTCGTTATTAAATTAGTGAATTCGAAGAATTAATCTATTTGGTTTGTGCCTCATTAACTAATAAAGTGATGGTGATTTTTGCGAAAGGTTGGATTTTTATAAACATTTTCTTCAAAAACGGAGGAATGGATATAGTTTTCTTTCATTGTGAAAACGCATAAAAATAAAAAAATAGAACAACAGAATGACGACGAAGTAGTTATAATTTTTAATCTTATAATAATAATAATAATAATAATAATAATAATTGTTAGTGAAGAGTGAGAAGAATCCTGGAGACTTGAGGAGACTTGCTGTCACTCAAACTCCAGTGAAAGACCATCAGCTAAAACTGATGGGAAAAACTCTCAAGGAATAATAATAATAATAATAATAATAAGAAGAAGAAGAAGAAGAAGAAGAAGAAGAAGAAGAGTAGTAGTAGAGTACAGATCTTGGAGAATTATTATGATAAATCTACTGATAAAAATTATCATCATGAATCTATGGATCAAAATTATTAAAATTAACCAGGCCATTGGTTTAATGAGTAGAGTGTTTGCCGATGGTCCGGGAGACCAGGTTTCAATCACAAGTCGAGCCATACCAAAGACTCAAAAAATGGTAGGTGATTGCACCTTGCTTACCATTCAGCATTATAAGGTAAGGATCAAGGGTAAAGAAGAGCAACCCTGGGAATGGAGTAGCGCCATCCCCTATACATCGGTGTAGTAGCTATTTAAAAGAGCCTTCGGGTCACCGTTGACTACGGTTGCCAACTTTACTTACAGATCTTGAAGAATTATTATGATAAATCTCTGATAAAAATTATCATTATAAATCTATGGATTAGAATTATTAAAATTGAGCTACAAATAGAACTTTTCTGATTAAATTACAAATAATGATTACTTTGATAAAAATACGGATACAAATTATTACAATAAAACCACGGATAGAAATTTTTATGATAAATCTTCTGGTAAAAAAGTAAAGTAAAGTTGGCGACTGTAGTCAAGGGCGAACAGAAGGCTCCCTTTTCAATAGCTACTACACCAAGGAGTAGGGGAGGGTGCTACTCCTTTACGGGGATTGCTCTACTTTACCCTTGATACGTACCTTAGAATGCTGAGTGTTAAGCCTGGAAGTATCAAGTACCATTTTTAAAGTCTTTGGTATGACGCGACTGGGATTGAACCCAGGTCTCCTGGACCATTGGCGAACACTCTACCCACAAGGCAGCTGTGTATGAAAATTATATAAAACTAAGGATAAAAATCATCATGATAAAACTACAAATAAAATTAGTATAACAAAACTATAGATAGAAATTATTTTAATAAAATTGCTGATAAAATTATTATAACAAATATACCGATGAAAATTATAATGATATAATTGCAGCTTGAAATTATCATAACAAATTTACAGATAGAAATGATAATAAAACTAGATAAAAATTATTCTTCTAAAACAACAGTTAAAAATGATTCTAATAAAACTATAGATAAAAATAATTCTCATGAAACTACAGTAAGTTACTGACGCACCCTTTTATGCATCAAGTCTAGGGTATAACGCAGATACCTCATTTATATGCAGACCTACAAAGAGCAATGTGTCAAATACGTATATCAATACTGCTGTACCAACCTGCCAAACTTCGTTCCAGGCATTTAGTGTGCGCAAAGCAAACAAAAGGAAGAGATAGACGTACTTGATTAAAACAGATATAACCCACAATACCCATGCTTATATGGTTTTACTAAATAGATCAGTAAGCGAACCATATCATAAAATTAGTACTTAGCACAACAGCTCTCCCTGAAAAGACTTGACTGCTACACCTGTACTCACTAATAGCATTCTTGCACGCTGTCTCTTGCTTATGCCGAAATACTAGTTGTATTGTCAATAAAAAATGAATATTATTTCAAATAAATTAATACCATTAACGACCAAATATTACACTGACGCAGTTAAAGATTGTGGAACGCAAAGACTGATTATATATATATGTATATATATATATATATAGAGAGAGAGAGAAAGACAGAGACAGACATAGGGAGAGACAGTCAGATGCCTGTGGTGTTAAGGTTATCGTCGTCGGAAATGGATACGTAAACACGAATTCAAATTCTGGACGAGGCTGATTGTATTTCAGATAGCACTAATACCTTTGGGAAATTATGAATCCAATTATTCTCCTTCAAGATATGGGTAATTAGTAGGGCAGACTGGGTTCTTCAGCTTTGGTGAGGCAACTAGTCTAGGAGAAGGAAAACTCTGAATTCAAACCTGTTAAACTCAGCTTAAAAATTGACCTTGAGTCATATCCTGCCCGAGCGGAGGGATTGGTAAATATGATTACATCCATAAATCATAAAGAAAATAAGGATGATCGTTATTATACGTCGTGGGTCAAGGAAAAAGATTGAGAGAATCGTCAAATTCGAACTCACATCCCTAAATGAACGAGGCTCAGTCTTTCCAGGATGATTGTCTTACCATTCAAAAGAAAATTTTCTTTTATTCAACAATAATATTTCTTTTTTTTCCCCAGATTGCTTGGGCGTGTCCTCGTGGTGTAATGGTTAAAGTGATGGACTGTGGAATCGTAGTACACGAGTGCGTACTCCAGTCGCACTATTACATTCACTTTCGGGCAAATACCCTTGGGAAAGGTATGAACCCCCTTTAACCACAGTGGTTAATTTAATGCCAAAGCTATCCCTATAAAAAAATCGGTAGTGGTGCTATTTAACCCATTGCTAGTGAGGGATAAGGAGATTTTATACCCTTTCCAAAGGTATTAGTCTGAAAGGGAAAGCAATAGCATGACGTGTTTGAACTCGATTACCAATATGCTGCAATCCAGCACGTTAAACATTGTACCACGGTGAATCACTCGAGGATTACTTATTGTAATATTCAAATTTCTTTAGGGAAATATTAATTTTTCACTTTTTTTATTGCACATATCTGATTGTGATTATTTGGTGGTTTTCTTGCCGCATAAATAGCAAATGAAAAGAATAATGAATTTTTTAACGAATTGAGCACCCCGTTATCCGATGATGCAAAATGTAAACAAACGGAAGTTGGACCAAAATGCGTTATAATTCCCTAGCTGACGTAGTCATTAAAATGGCTGAGCGGTGAGTGTAGCCTAAAGTTAGGCGGGTCTCGATCCCAGCTAGAAGCGTCCTGCGTGTCAAGCCACCCAGAAGAGTTGTGAGACAACGATACAGTCTGTCTGTGGATAACTATATATATATATATATATATATATATATAAAATATCAGCAATTATTAACAAGGTTTCAATATCTTTTTGTTGCTTGAATAATGAAAATTGTTTTCATTTATTTGTAATACTAAAGTGAATGTTCTTCACTCCAACAATGAAAAAAAATTGCCTCTAAAAGAGGATCCGTTTTTAGAAAAAAATATTTTCATGAAATGTCATCTGACATAGCTATAATTTTCAATTGAATGGGTTTTGTGATACATCATTTTGTAGATAGCAGTTAAATCGTGCAATGCATATGTATCAGTGTAGATTATAATTCGACTGATCATGTTCCATTACTTGATATAAAGAAAAAAGTCAAGTTAGTGACCTAAGTTGAGAGTGGCCTGAAGGATCCGTTTTTAATAGCTACTACACCGACGTATAAGGGAGGGCGCTACACTGGATTCCTCTACTTTACCCTTGATCCTTACTTTGTAATACTGATTGTTAAGCAAGGCGGCATCAAGTACCAATCTTTTAGTCTATGGTATGACACGACCTGGGATTGAACACTGGTCTTTCGGACCATTAGTGAATTATATATATATATATATATATATATATATATATATATATATATATATATATATAAACTCTGACATATATCTTATCTTGGAAGAAAAATAAACTTAAAAATAAAGTAAAATCCACTCTTTTTGTAATGTGAAAAAAAAATACGATCAAAAATTGTTTTTATACCATACATAACTTCTTTGGTATGGCTCGACCTGAGATTGAACCCTGGATCATTGGCGAACACTCTACTCATTAGTCCAATACTAAAAGTAAAAGAGAATTTTATATGCTGAAAAAATAGATCTAAGCAAGAGTTAGAAAGAAAGAAAGAAAGAAAGAAAGAAAGAAAGAAAGAAAGAAAGAAAGAAAGAACGGTGAGATAGAAAAAGAAATTGAAGAGAAAAGGAGAATAGAAAATGATTGAAAATTAAATAGAAATTTAAAAAAAAAGATAGAAAGTAGAAAGAAGAAATGTTTGGAAAAATGAAGAGAAAAATTAGAAGAAGATCGTGATCGATTAAGAAGAGAAATGATTGGTGGATATAAGCATAGGATAGAAAAATGACAATCTTAATCAGAAATCAATTTATCAGGATGAAAAATTGAAAAGGATAGAAAAAAAGAAAAACGAAAGAAAGAAATAAAGAAGCAGAAGATCTCAGATATCAAACTTAGGGGAAAATCATCGCTAGAATTTAGCATTGATTGTCCATATTTACCAACCACTCCGCTCGGGCAGGATATGACACAAGGTCAATTTTTAAGCGGAGTTTAACAGGTTTGAATTCTGAGTTTTCCTTCTCCTAGACTAGTTGCTTCACCAAGGCTGAAGAACCTAGTCTGCCCTGCTATTTACCCATTAAGCATTGATTGTCAATTAGCCAAAGTCCATAAAAACACGGATCAAAATAACTAGTGATTATTAAATACTTTTCTTGACCCTTAATTATTTCCGTAACCATCGTGACATATAAAAAGACAGTATCATTATCGGTCTTAATTATATCGTCCAAATGTGGGGGGGTTGTCATCCCAGTCACTCTTCTTTATTTTACAGTTGTATAACATTATCGATTGATATTAATAACAAGGCGAATCAATAACGCAAAACACCTAATTTTTAAATATGTATCTTAGACATGTAAACAACAGCGTTAGTGCTTTGCTATCAACAATGACTACTTGAATATGGCAGAGGAATGGACAAATCAAACTGTTAACTGTACTGCTACTGTTCTGATGAATTTTTTTTTTCACTAATTTGAAGATGCTTAATTATATAAGGAAAAGTGGGTTTTATATACAGGAATAATAACTAAAACGTGTTTTTATTCTTTCGAGCTGTAGCCATATAAGTACTATAGTATGGTTGCCCCACCAGGAAATGTCTGGGGAATGAATTAGATGAAAACAAAACCTGGAAGCAATAACCAACAAAATAACTGATGTACAGCCACTTACCTCCCATCACACACACCATCCAAGTATGACGAGCAAGACATGCTGAGGAAATATGGACGAACATATAAACGACGTTTTGCTATGGACTACAACTAGGAAACATCAGTTTTGGCGGACCAACAAAAACTTAGAGTCGTCAGCTTTGGATAGACACTACATTCCGTCAAGAGAACTTACCAAGAATGATAGCCGATAGAGATGGATGGCAAGAGAGACATAGAGACTGAGAGAGATAGGAAGAAAGAGAAAGTCAAAAGAACGTGTTGTTGGAAAGTCTTGATGATGAAGATATACCTTTGTTCACAAACAATTAATTATTTTTATCTCACTTCACAAACTCCGCTTCAAAATGGGAATAAGTTTTCAGTATCAAACCACTAAAATCCGCCATCAAAATCAGATTTACCGAAGAAATGAAAGTACAAATCGAAGAAATAACCTTTTCATCAACTTGTTTTGCAGTTGAAATTGAAGTTTCACTCTCGTTCCTTATTTAGATATACAAAAAATAAACTGGTGATGTAACACGCTAATCACATACAAATGTTTTCTGGCAACCTCTTTCTACTGACTAGTAAAAATAAAACGTGCTTACAATGTCATATAAAGTGTGAATAACTCCAAAATGTATACCACTATCAAAACAACTTGACTCGTTACCAGTGTCAAATGTGCACTCGTGTAGAACCGAGCGTACTCGGTTCATGTAAAGAGGGAAGATGTTCAGCATTGTTTTGCACAATGGACACAACCAGTAAAGAATCTATGTCAAAACAAAGGATTTATGAACTAATATCTTTTTATTTTATTGGTTTAAGATTTACATTCGAATATCTTTAAAAATAATCTTATTTGTTCAACAACAATTCCTATTAGAATTTAGTATTTTCTCAAATCTGGCGAAGTCTAAGATAAATATTTTAAAAAAGAAAATGAATTAATAAGCAGATATATATATATATATATATATATATATATATATATATATATATTAGAAAGAAGTTATTATAAGAAAAAACATGATACTTATTTTGCGATTGATAATATTTAGGAGTTTTAAACAAGATTCTAATACGCAAATTAGTCATTGTATATATAGATATATAAATAATTTTTAAAATAAATTTACTATTGATAATGAATGTGGTTAACATACCCCAAAAGATGAGTCTATCAGGGTATGCCGCGGTGGGAGTGTCGGTATTGGAGGTAGACGTGTTGGCAGAGAGTCTTCCAAACGAAGCCAGGCTGGATAAGTCTAGTAAGTAATGGACAAGGACTTTAGTATGTAGAACACTTTGGGAACTTAGGGAAAACACACAAATGTTATAGTGTAATGTAAACAATCGTACTATAAAAATCGAATGTACATGTGAGAGATCATTCGGACATTTCCATGCAGTCATATCAAACAAAGACAAACCAGTTTATATATATATATATATATATATATATATATATATATATATATATATATATAGTGGGGATATTAATCTTAAATAAGTGGTTATTAATGGATTAAGCCAGTTCTAAGACAGATTGAAAGGTTGCTAGATTAAGTAGAAACTTATTTTTAGATTGGCGGTTCTTGTAAATTACAAAGTAGGTACAAAACTTATGTAGTTGTTTTAGCTTGAATGAAGATGTTTGAAGACGGTAGGAAAAATACCTTAAAATATTACCAAATTAAATTAATTTCTGTCAAACGTTTAATTATCATAATTAAAACTAAAAACAACCATCAACAAACCTAACCTCATTATTCCAAGTTGAATAATGTACGAAAAACATTAGCCAACTTCTAAGCCAAAAGATCTCGTTGAGCAATTGATTGGATATGATATGCTTCGTGTATTACAACATCTTACGGTAAGACAATACAATATCATGGCTTTATCGTTGGGAGCGAATCAAGTCATTTGCAATAATGTACTGATATTTTCATTGAAAGTGCCATTTTTCGAAAACAAAATATGCTTCAGCTTTTCGAGAAAGAAAAAGAAAACAAATGATTAAATCGTTGTGTAGGGATTTTAACATAATTCAACATATTTAGATGTGGGACAGAATCCAGTGACGTTGTAGGTAACATATTGGACTGCGACATCGTTGTAAATCAAAAGTCCTCATAGTCATTTGAGAGCGTAGGTGTTTTTAATCATCCCTACAATTTGAATTGCTTCTGATCTAGTTAATTTTCACCAATGATCTTTAACAGTTTTAATAAAAAGTTTGAATGTATAAATTAAGTTTATAAAACAATGGAAAACATTCATGTCTCAAACTCTTTTTGATAACCCACGCTACCGATATATTCAAACGAGAAAAAAGTCCTTGAAAAAGAACTCGATATGACCCATTAAAATAGGTATACAACCCAGAAAAAATCTATCTGATGATTGTACTCACCGCACTATAATAAAAGAAACAGATTTCTAACGTTCATTATTTGATATTTGTCTGGACTATATACACACTCAAATATATATATATATATATATATATATATATATATATATATATTTGTCTGTATGTGTGTGTGTGTGTGTGTGTGTTTCATTGTATGCATAAGGATTTTATAATCATATGCCATATCTTCCCTCGCAAAAATTTCTATACAAATAATTTATAGTGTCACATGGCACCCAAACAACTTACTTTTGATTAGCACTGTCTTAACTTACCGGTTGATCATTTTTAGATTACCAAGCAACTTGATCGCCAGAACACTTTTAAGAGGCAAAACCATAGGAAAGATGTTCTCGTGGTATAGTGGCTAAAGTGCTGGATAGCAACATTGTAGAATGCGTGTTCAAACTCGAGTCAGGCTATTGAGTTCACTTTTCAACTAATACCCGGGGAAAGGAATGTAATCCACACCACCAGATATGGATTAAATGTTGTACTACTGATCATCTACAAGGATGGCTTTTGCAGTAAATTACCAATGTATGACGATACGCATTTAAACAAATATACCAAGCCAAAACAAAACCGTGAAATTTAGACCAATTGTAATAGTGTTTGTCGAAACTGGTAAATTAAAAAGAAAATATAAAATAATTAATTTCGCAGTTAGCTGTTTTTTATTGTGCGTTTTTTTCTTTTGGACCATATAAAATATTTAGTCTCTTTAAAAGGATACGTCACAATTTAAAAGGTGCTAAAAAGAATCGTATATGCATTCATAATAAAAATGCAAATTTTGATCTATATATGAGTTTTTTGTGGCATCACTAACATCAAACTGATTGTTTATTGAAATCAAATACATACATATATTATGCATATATATACAGTAACCCTTTTACTTAAATGAGATGCAATTCAAGGTTAATTTGTAATCGGAGTTTAACAGGATTGAATTGAGAATTTTTCTCCTTCGAGACCGGTTGCCATACCAAGGTTAGCCTTACTATTTACCCATAGTGAAGGGAGAATAGTTGAATTCATATCTTTATCAAAGTTATTAGCCCTATGTGAAATGCAAACACGGTAGTCCAGAATATAAACCCCTCCTGTATGTATATATATATATATATATATATATATATATATATATATATATAGTGTGTGTGTGTGTGTGTGTGTGTGTGTGTGTGTGTGTGTGTGTGTGTGTGTGTGTGTGTGTGTATACGTATTGTTTTACGTTTACGTATAAACACCCCCCCCCATATATATATATATATATATATATATATATATATATAGTGCAATTAAGAGGAAACTCAAACCTTGGGAAAGATTTGATCCAATTATTTTTCCCTCCAACTATGGATAGGTTGTAGAGTAGACTGGGCTGTTTAAACTTGAAGAAGCAACCAGGCAAGGAGAAGGAAAACTCTCAATCTCAATCCGTTTAACGCCACTTGGAAATTAACCTTATGTTACATCCTGCTTGAATGGATGGAGTGGTAAAAAAGAAAAAGTAAATCTTCCAAACTTTAGCCGTCTTGGTACTAATGTATGGTTCCTCAACTTGAAATATTTCGAAACGCTTGGATAAAATGATTGAATGGAACTACTCAAGGATTCTGAATGCTATTTAGAGCAAACCTGGACGCACTATCCAGCAAAACAGCATTTTTGCGGCCACTTACTTCCCATCACATGAATCGTCCAAGTACAACAAACAAGACATTCTGGGTTCTATTGGTAAAATAAGGATGAACTCATAAGTGACATTCTCCTTTGGATACTTTCACATGTACCCACCAGTGTTGGCTGACGGACAAAGATTTACATTCATCAGCTCTGTGCAGACACTGGACGTCATTTAGAGGACTTACCAAGAGTGATGGCCCTTAGGAACGGATGGCGAGTGAGAGAATCAAAGGAATCTGTGGTATCAGTTCGCTTTGAAGAATGATTTTTTTTAAAATTTACTCGAAACAAAGTTATAGACACACACAGTGGTGTGTGTGTCTGTGTGAATATATTGATATATAGTCATTGGTCTAAATTAGCTCTGAGGATATATTTTTGTCTTTCGCTTTATACGGTGCTCTGAACAGTTTACAATAGGTAAACAAATAAAAATGATTATATTCCAGAAGTATTAACCAAAATAATGATTATGTTGTTGAGGAAGATGGTGATGATGATCCTGATGATGATTATGATTATATTCTTTGTAATGCTAAAGTCCATTCGACTGAATCTGGAAACATTTCAGATAAGAATTATCAGCAATTTGTATTTAATTTTCTAAAATAAGATTTTTAGATAGATATGAAAATCTAGGAACTAAGGAAAAATAAAACATAAGTGAATGAATAAAAAGCAAAGGAAACATTTTAACGAAAGCAAAAAAAAAAAAAAAGAAAAAAAAGACGAAAAAAGAAACAAACAAAAAGCAAAAAAATGAATCGACAAAAGAACAAACAAACAAACAAACAAACGACCGAAGTGTCTTAATTGAACAAAAAAAAAACGAAAAATAGTTTTATGAACAAAAGAAGAAAAGATGTGGTATTTTAAATGATGTTCGTGATGAGTTGAATGTCTGACAAGAAATAATGGAAGTAAAAACAAGATAAATTTAAGTGTGGGGGTAAAATTCCAAAAGGAAAAATGGTGAATGACAAAAATGGCGGGAAAAACTAGAAAGCATTTGATTATAGGCATAGAAAAAAAGATGGATTGACTTTTGGATAGGGCTGACATAAACGTGAGTTTATGCGCAGAAAATGATAAAAAGTGAGTATTAAATAGTGTATTGATTGGAGAATAAATGTATGTTGTGTTGTTTGGATTAAGAGAAAAAAAAAGGAAGCTCAGATGATGAAGACAGTATATGTGATATAGACAAAAACGAGTAAATAAAGTAAGAGTCAAGACTAAAAAAGACAGGAAAGTGAAAAGACATAATTGAATAACAAGAAAATAAAACAAAGGCAAGAAGAATGATAAGTATTAAGAAATAAAAAAAAGGATACCAAAGTAGAAAGAGATGAAGAAGAATGAAGGTACAGGAGATAAAAAGAGAATAACCAAGAGACTGAAGAATATGAAAATAATTAGAATGAAGACGCATTTCTGATAAGTACGTATATCAGAACATAAATTTTTATATGAGGTTTGAAATATGCAAACATGTACATATTAGTAAAGCTCGTTATATATATATATATATATATATATATATATATATATATATATATATGATGAGGGATTTCTATATTGATTTGGGAGTAGATTGATGAATCGTAGCTTTAGTTGCTTGAGGGTTTGCAGTGGAGAATGTGG
The DNA here is from genome assembly GCA_963585895.1 of Sepioteuthis lessoniana. NCBI lineage: Eukaryota > Metazoa > Mollusca > Cephalopoda > Myopsida > Loliginidae > Sepioteuthis > Sepioteuthis lessoniana. The sequence continues at coordinate 35,564 of CAUZXS010001762.1, read as the reverse complement.
GAGATGCCATTCTATTTCACTTTTTGTTTACTGAGTCGGGTTGAGACTGGCGAGTCTTTGGATGGACGTGAAGTGGCGAATTAAGAGAGGAACATTGCGTGCAAGTGAGGGAAAACAATTGCGGATAGAGCCTTGGGAGCGACAGTCCATATTGCAATTTCAGGGATCGAGCGATTTGTATGAGGGCGTAAAATTGAAAGGAAATATTTGTTTTGCCATTTGGCCCGGATCGAATTGTGGTCCCTTCCAGCAGTGCCTGATTTTTTGTGGTTGAGCATTAAGTCGGTGGTTCATCTTTTGTTATACATACAATATTTATCTGCCCCTCACTATTTAGCTATCATATATGGTGTATAAAAGCATGAACATACGAGAAGCTGCTTAATTGGTCGGTAGAAAACATTGTAGCGTTTAATCAGTTCTATTTCACTTTCAAAAGCATAGGGTGATGTTTTACATCAATTGCTACTACGACAAAATTATATATATATATATATATATATATATATATATATATATATATATATATATATATCATGAGTGCAGGTATGTGTGTGGACGAGGGTGTATCTTAGCAATACCAATAAATGCTATACTATAAAGAATAAAGCAATTTTCAATGAAAATTGAAGTTACTTCGTTATACTGTTGTGTCTACGTTTGTGCTAAACATCCATTTTATAATAATCTAAAATCAATGTAACATAATTAGAATAATTTTGAAACGACCTGGTCTCTCTCTCTCTCTCCCTCTCTCTCTCTCTCTCTCTCTCTCTCTCTCTCTCTCTCTATGTATATATATATATATATATATATCTTTCTTCGTTTAAATATGTGTGTGTTTGTGTGTGTGTCTGTGTGTGTGTGTGTGTGTGTGTGTGTGTGACATCCTTTCGTCTCGATAGTTTATAGTTTTGCCCCTGAATCTCAGCTCTGGCCTTGCAAAATTGAATGGAGGACCTGCAATAATCCTTATATATATATATATATATATATATATATATATATATATATATATATATATATATATATATATATATATAAGGACACATATTTTCAATAAAACGTAGGTAAAAGGAATATAAAAATGGGGGCTTAAAAATACGTTTAAAACGCGGGCTTAATTTTGATTGAACTGTGGTTTATTAAAATCTTTTTTAATTACACATTATTATGAGTAGCTATTGCACAGTATATCAAGTAATAACAAATAAATTGTATTTAGCATATTATTCTTTCAAAATTTCAGATGTTTCATAACCACTCAATCACCTTCTCTCTCTCTCTCTCTCCCTTGTCTCTCTCTCTCTCTCTCTCTCTCTCTCTCTCTCTCTCTCTCTGTATATATATATATATATATATTGAGGAATTGACCGTAAAAATCAGTTTAAAATTTTTTACGTATGCTGATATTTCAAAATAAAAGTGTAGCAAGCAAGGAAAAGATGGAATTCATGCTTTTGAATGTTTTGTGTATAATTTGGAGAAAAACAAAAATTTATTATACATGAAATTGTTTTTTAAAGAATAAGCCAAAAATCAGTACCATGTCTAACAAAGCAATTGCATCGATTAATCACAAAATATCTCAATAAAAGATTACAGAAACTGAACTTAGATACGAGTAAACTGTGTACGAAATGACATTTGCGAGAATTTAGTCATCTATCAATCTGAATTTATAGAAGGGAGGTAACTGCAACATGCAAATAATATCTATAATTTGATGTACAGCAGCAACTGAGTGTAGCATCTCATTAAACATTGATATCGAAGGCAATGAAAATTTAAACAATAACAATTTAAGTTTTCCATTATTCTTTTCAAGTCACGAACATATTAATACATTTAATTGTGAAAAGGTAATTAAATTATATTCAAAGTTTTTATTGATCAAACATTACACTTTGAAAATGTAAGGTCACAATTTTTATCGTTCGTCTCAAGCTTCCCAGCATATATTTCTGTGCACGAATATATATAAATAAGACTAGAAAATCCGTGCGATAGACGAACCCTTGATGGCTGTTTCGAACATATTAGGTCTCATCAGTAGTCCACCAGATGAGATCGAACCAGCGACTACAGAATGCAAAGTTGAAACTCTACCACTAATCAAAATAGCACAGAAGCGATGCTAAATTAACCATTCATGGTAAATTTTAGCATATGTACCACCGAATGTACGACCACTTAACCAGATATATCTTGAATGTACCTTTGATCCCTTCAGAGGACACGGTTACCTCCTGGTGGAGATCATGGAATGCACTGCTGATGCGACCAAATAAGGTTGAAACAGCTGTCCAGTGTTCTGGATTTTCTAATCATGACAGTTCAATTTATAATATACAAGTCCTCTGTTTATATATATATATATATATATATATATATATATATATATATATATATATATATATATATATATGGGGGGCATACGATAAGTTTCCAGACTTTTTCATATGGGCATTTTAAATTGTTGTAAACTCTTGAAAATTAAGTATGTTATTGCTATACATCTTATAAGATGACTGACCAATATTTATGATTTCAGGTTCAAATGAACAGCTACAGCAGCAATTGGAATACACCCTGCTAAATCCTGATTGTCACAGCTGGTGGATTTCAAAAATGCAATCTAATTCCATGCTTGTTTTTTCAGTGTGCAAAACCGTCTTTCCTTAAATGCGAAATTTCAGCTTTCACTCGGGGTCGAATACCCGCAATGAATGCCGTTGAGAAAAAACAATTCAGCCACTGTATACACTTTAGATAAAATAAACAATGGAAATCTTGAAAAACATTTTATTCATTTATAGTTGAATTTAATTGCTGCATTCAATTGGTTTTATAGAAAAATCTCAGCCATCAATTAGTTATTTTTAATGATTGCATTTTTCTCAAATTTCTTTTGCAATGTTTGCGTGAGTTCTATTTCTAATTTCCTTTTCCAAAAAACAACCCCCAGTCCTGTGGTTAATAGCTGGACAATATGTCAAACGTGCAACGCATTCGAAATGAATCACTTGAATGTAATCTGAGTTAAAGACTTTTAGCACAGTTTCCAATCGCGGAGAAAACATCTTCATCAATGTATTGCTTCGTAAAGAAACAATGTTAAAGGTATTTAACTTGTTTTCTAATGACTCGATGAAAAATCTTTTTACCTTTTTAATAAGCAGACCATACAAGGCTTAACAGCATACAATGGTTGAATTCCAGCTTTGATAAAATTAAGATTGGTGAGTCCCTCTTTCATTTTCATTATTTCCAGGTCCTCTCTAACTTGGAGTGGTAGTATCTGTTCACGTCCAATCGATACAGGAAATTATCATGTGTGTGATAATGAATTTTTGCCTTATTAAAATGATAGCGAAGATAAATGTTCCGTATATAACAGGAGACCATAACTTCTATACTGACTTCGACAATGTTTGATCAATCAACCAACGAAATGTACTAATTTATCTTTTTTTATTAGGCTTTAATTTTACAGCGTTTAATTCCGTAGTGACTTTTTTTATATTAGTTTTTAGTATAAATATTTACCTACGAAATTCTATAAATCCTATTTACGAACCCCTCCGCTCGGGCAGGATATGACACAAGGTCAATTTTTTTAAGCGGAGTTTAACAGGTGTGAAATCAGAGTTTTCCTTCTCCTAGACTAGTTGCCTCATCAAGGCTGAAGAACCTAGTCTGCCCTACTATTTACCCATAGCTGGAGGGAGAATAATTGGTTTCATACCTTTCCCAAGGGTATTAGTGCTATGTGAAATGCAGTCAGTCTCATCCAGGATTTGAACTCGTGTCGCCGTGTTCATTTCCTACGACGATAACCATTACACCACGGGCACCTCCTAAATTCTATAAATGTTATATTTTTCTGATCGTAAATTCCGGCGAATAAGTCGATTTTTTAGTCAGGAGAAAATTTCTTCAAAACAAGAACAGGGCAAAAATTCAAATCATTTTAAATCTGTCCTATAAGTCGATCCCTATTTTTGAAGAGATCTCATTAAGCTTTAAAGATTGATTTAGACGCCACAATTTAAGGTCTATATAAATTAAAAGTGTAAAACCGACAAGCTTGTTTCCCTCCGGCAGATATACGACATGATCATCTCAATACACTTATGTTTGTCTTTTTAGTGTGTAATAAACAATCTATTTATTCTAATTTCAATGGCAAAAGAAGTAAGAAGTTTTTTTTCTATCCAGGAATGAATGATTTTCTCATTTTATGGTAAAAAAAATTATGTCTTCTGGACCATCAAAAAGAAGCTGAAATAAAATTAAATATTCATTTGTCTACATTTGCAGAATTGTACACCAGGATGAAGAAATAGAAAAATTGAATCTGGAAAAGAAAAATAAAGTGATCCCAAATTCAAGAGATATAGAGAATATTGTCAACAATGGCTTCAACTGACAGGAAGTTGATAATTATGACATTGTTGAAGCTAGTACAATGACTAACCGGATATGCCTGGGTTATTGAGAGAAATCCGGATAATGTGTAAAAACGTAGGTTATCCTTCACTAGAATTAAAACCAGAGAGTGTCAACTGCTTTTTTTTTTTTGTTGGGAGAGGGGATCAAGACTAAAATTGATAGTTGTTCATTTTCTTTGTTTAATGGCATATCAACCTTTAATCCCAAAGCCAAACATGTAGTAACAGAGTAGCAGTAGTATTTAACCCATTGCTGGGAGTATAAGGAGGTTCATGTCTTTCTTAAGGGTATTATTACGAAAGTGAAAGTTATAGGGCGAATGGAGTTTAAACTCGCTTACTACGATATCGCAGTTCAGCAGGTTAGCCACAAGGCTACTTGGAACCCCTCTATATAATTGTGATCTAATAATATATTAAAAAATATACATATACATAAATTATCTGATATGCATTTTATATGGGTATTAGCACTTAGAAGCTGAATTTTTCAAATTGTCATTATACTTTTTACGTATAGAACATTTAGACATTCAAAGGATATTCTTAATAAAAATATACACAAAAGAGGAATTTTATAAAATTTTATAGAATTTAACGTCCTAATACCGAATTCAATAAAAAAAATATAAATCATAATTTTTAAAGTCAGCGTATGAAAATAGAAAATCCATCAGTGAGTAGTATTTAAAAAAATTGTAAGACATTAAAAAAACAAAAAAACAAAAAACAAAAACAAAACAAAAAAAACACGATGGTGCGAAGTTAAGAGAGATGTTTTCAGTAAATAAATTTCAACAAAACTCTTTCTTGCAATCTACTGGTTTTTCTTAGAGGACATTAAAATGAACATTTTTACAAGAATTAGTTTATATCTAAAAATATATCTGTGTGTGTGTGTGTTTTGGCGTATTATGATCATCAGCCATCACACTCTCTCTCTCTCTGTCTCTCTGTCTCTCTGTCGGTCTCGACCATTCTAATTGGAACCCAGAGTATAAAAACTATATATATATATATATATATATATATATATATATATATATATATATATATATATATTATCCAAGGCCAAGTCGGGCAATGGTGGGAACAATTCTATTTTAGGATTTTCTTTCTTCAATATTCATATAATTCAAAATCCAATAGAAAGTTCAATGTAAAATAATCATTGATTAAACTGGGATAGTAAAAACAAATGGTCTGGTTTTTATATTAGAAAAAAGGGAAAATTTGTGTCATGGATATAGAGTGTCCAGAATTTGGTGAATTTTTCGGATCTTCATTGGAAATTTCTCGTCATTTCTTTGTCTGAAGTTTTTATAGATATTTAGTAGCATGGATGTTTATCAGTGACCACCTGTTTTGTTCTCCCACAAACCCACCAAATGAGATAGTGACAACCATAAACTGTTGTTATATATATATATATATATATATATATATATATATATATATATATATATATATATATATATATATATATATTAAACCCAGATATATATTGATCTGTTTCCGTGTGTTTATACTACCATATACCTGCTTGGCACGGGTGGTTAATGCTTTGGAAAACAGCATCTTCGTAACCGAGTTCGAACGCTCGTCGCGTTATTACGTTCATTTATCATCTAATACTTTTGAGAAATATCTGAAAAGCAATATTCCCCCAGCTGAAGCTGAAATTGTATCACTATTTTTCTTTACAAGGATGGCTTTGGATTAAAATACCCCACAGATATTGATATGTGATTAAACAAAAAAGCCAAATAAACCAACACCAAAGAATGCACATCGTTTATCAAATTTCTTTAAGTCTTTAAAAGTAAAAAAAAAAAAAAATCATATTTCTTTATTTGAAATACACAGTCAATTACGTAGGTTCCTTTTTTTCAAAGAGCCTTTGAAAAATATAATACTTTGTAAGGTGCAGTTATCTCCGTTCGTTCAAGCTTACACAGAAGTTTTTAGAATAATTTAGAAAATACCACGTTCAAACACAAATTCTAATCAACACTGGAATGAACTCTCATCTTTTTATTCTATTCAAATTCTATTGCATCATCCCCTTTCAGACAATATCTTGCATGAAAAAATGTATGTATTTACAAGTAATAAAGCTAATATTTGAAATGGTTCTTATATGGAAGCCAAAGCTCATTCATTTGGACACACGTTCACCTCCATTCCGCTTTATCACAAGAAAGCAATCATCATTAAAACAAGACCAACGCCATACGTGCCTAATTATACTTGAAATAATCTACCGTAATTGATGGCATATGAGACACTCTAATTCAGCAGGGAATAAGAAATAAATTTTCTGAAATTTCACTGAAGATTACTAGAATTTCATGCCTATATCCTATTTGACCCACTTCAAAATTAGTTGTTTTTTGTTTGATTGTTTTGTTTTTACTCTTATTTGTGTAGTTATAGCAAATATATATTTTTTAAATCTAATATTTTTTAGTTGGTTAGTTGGCTATACTTCATATAAACCCTTGTTATTTTTGCCCATTTTTTAATTATACGTTTTCCAGTAATTATTACTTTTTAATAATGATTATCTATTGTTTGCAAACAGTTAAAAGATTTTAAATATTCCTATCTAATACTCACGAGTGATTGATTAATTGATTTTAACGCCATTTCAACCCGTGTAAGATTATTTTATATCAAGAGCTTAGGAAATCGTTTACATTGTACGAATATATTTATATTTTTGTATTGTTGTTTCTAAGAATATTTTTTGCCTACAGTTATAATATCAAGTATTCCAATCTATGGCAAATAGCTCGCAAACAACATGATTTCAAGCATTTCTCTCTAAGAACAATATTTTTTAAAGAATTATGGGGTTTCAACCGACAATTCATTTTTAATAATAATATTCATTACTTCAATTTCATAATTATCATTGATTTGCAAACAGTAATATAGTTTCATGAAACTAATAATAAGGACAATAATCCTTAGTAAACAATTATTGCTTCAAGTAACTATTCTTAGTACAAATGATCTAAGTAAAAGTAAAGTTGTCTCCCTTTAGTCGAGGGTGACCCGAAGGCTCCCTTTTCAATAGCTACAACACGGAGGGGTAGGGGAGGACATCTCTCCTTTCTTTGGATTGCTCTACTTTACCCTAATAGTCAGTGTTTGGTATGACTCGACCTGAGATTGAACCCCAGTCTCCCGGACCATTAGGCCTACCTTGCATTATATGGTGTATTCCTCTCTAATACTGATTATGTATATACAATTTTATGGTTTGAAGTAATTATTTATATTTAACAATAACCATTTTTTGCACTCAATTATATGATAAAAAATAACTAATAGTAATTTGTGGTAAACCACTAAAACTTGGAGTAACTATTCTCAAGACAAATAATTCACTTACAATCATAAGGTATTAAATATTCCTATCTAATGCATATAATTTCTAAAAAAAGGGCTATTTAACTCAGACATAGGACACTAAAAGGTACTGAGACTACACAGTCGAACTAGGAGTACTTCCACTGAAAGTGAAGAATAGGGTTCTTACCAATTTGAAGAGGATACAATACAAGAGGATAATTTGAAGAGGATACAATCTTAGCCCTGCCAACATAATAGCGATGTAATTGTGTGAAAATTATTATAATAAGATAAGGATACCTGAAACTATAGAGCTGCTAATTATCTATATAAATAATTATTAGTTATTAGACACCATATCACCATTGGCATAATGATGAGAATGTTCACCAAAGGTCCGGTTGACCAGGGTTCAATTCCAGGTCGAGTCCATCCACAAACTCAAAAGATGGTACTTGATGCCTCCTAACTTAAACCTCAGTATTATAACGTAAAAATCAAGTGTAAGTGGAGTAGCGCCCTCTCCCAAAACTCGGTAAAGTAACTATTGAAAAGGTAGCCATCAGGTTATCCTCGATTATGGTCGTCTAACTTACTACTATTAAACAGCGCATAATTTCATTAAGAAAAACATTTTGCTTAGGTAGTATTCAACCAAACTATAACTTTAAAATATACTTTAAAATTAAACAACTAAAACGCTAAAAATAGTAATTATATACATTAAATGTCCATTGCTCTGACCGTCGTTGGATCGTTCTATCACAGAGTGATAGATAAAAATACATTTCATGAATTATAGTTGAATGCATGCATTTTCGCATTTTCTGTGAAGAGCACTAAGTTGTTCATTCTACTCAGACCTGGAGAGTTTCAAAAGTATCAATACTGGTGTATTTGATAAGACAGAATTGAACTATTACCACTCTATCTGGATTTTACCAAGTCGGTTGGGGTTGTAGAATAAATGGACTGCATCTCTGCAGACGGGTAAAACTCTCCCAGCGAGTGTCCTAGTTATGACACCAAACAATCTGATGGTGAAGTTCCAGTAATACTGGAGTTTTGGAGAGTGCGGATTACCCCTTCATTGCTATTGCTCCCAGGTTCGCTCTGACCCGGAATGGTAGCACCTGATAGGGTCCCATCTTTTAGTTAAATAGAACTAAACTGTTTACTCATAATAAACTGAATTGCTTGAAATAAAAGCGTTTTGACATTTAACTCTTTGTAAATAAAAACAATACTTATACTTAAAAGAATCGTTTAAAACATAATTTGGCGTTAAATGATCCAAAAAGAGTTGATAAGCCGTAAAACAAAACAACCAACGAGCCTCTATCTGAACTATCTATTCGACCAATACATGGGACCATAAAAGTTACTAACACACTGAGTAGATCTTCGACTAATTCTAATGAAGGAGGACTTTACAATATTCAGATCTCCAGAACTGGAACTTCCCTCATCATCGTATTCAGTTTAGTATCATATTCAGGATACACGAATTATTTTTTGTAGGAAGTAGTTGGGGCGGGGACTCACTCTTCTCCAAGTTGGTGTATTCTAGGCTCCAGTGGAATAATATTTGGAACAATATCATAGATGCCATCAACTAATACAGCCCATTAAGTCTATAATATTCGATGATCGTTCAAAAAGTTCTATGCCACACCAAGAAAGAAGAGCCATTACTGGATATTTAAATGAGATCTTGGGAATGAGCAAGCTCTCTGTAAGATGGGTCTCAAAAATGCTAAAGCCAGAGAGATAGCTAAAAAGGGTTGACTTTTTCAGGTCAGTTCTAACCCTCCGTCTCTTTCTGATTTTGGCTGAGAACTATTTGTGTAACGCTCGTGATATAAAATAGTTTTAGGAATTTTGTATATAGCTTCTCAATTGAGAGAAAAAAAAACCCAATAAACTTTGGCAATTTCTTGGTAACTTTCATTAACATTATTATCAAAAGTTTACTTCTTTGAACTGAACTTTCTCGAAGGATATATAGTAGATCTTATGATATCAGTTTGAAAGATTTGATTTGGTTCTTTAGTTGTTTGGGTTGTATGGCATATCAACCTTTGTAGGTTATTTAACGCCAAATCCATTTTTATGCAAATAGTTCTATTTCAAATAATTCAGTTTAGCATGAGTACACAGTTTGTCAAAATTGTCAAACATATTTCTATTTCAAGCTATTCAGTTTAGTCAAACAGTTCTAATTCAAACAATTCAGTTTAGCCTAAGTATGCAGTTAGTTTTATTTAACACATAGATAGGGCCCTATCATGTGCTACTATCCCAGGCTAGAGTGGACCTAACAGAAATTGCAATGAAGGGGTACTCCGCATTCCCCAAAGCTCCTACATCACTGGAACCTCACCATCAGATTTTTTTAGTGTCATATACAGGACACTCTTTGAGGTGTCTTACCCCTGTGCATAGAAGCAGTCGGTGTATTCTACAGCCCTAGCCGACTGGGTAAAGAAAGATTTGATCTCCATTCAAATTAACATTATCCTTGGTCTGACACAAAACTGCATCTGAGGATGAGTCCCAAGTTCCATAGTTTTGGGAATATGGAATACCTCTTCTTTACCCTTACTCTTGTATTCACCATGACCTGGAGCGGTAATACTTATTCAGGTCTTATCAACGGATCTATTTCGACTGTTCAATTATTTGCTGATGATTATCATTAGTTACTTGAAACAATTCAGCAGTATGCAAATAGTTTGTATAAGATAGGAATACTTGATAAACAGAATTACTAATGTTAAATTGACATAATTAAAACCATCTACCTGTGTGCAAATAAATGATTCAAGCAAAATAAAATTATTTGTGTTAGTAATACTTGAAACAATTTAACTATGTACAAACAATGATTAATATCAGATGGAATTATTTTTAGCCATACTTCAAATTATTTCATTGTGTACAAACAAATGAGCTCTGGTTCGTATAAAAATGAGGTTACTTTCAAACTGTTCACTTAAATATCACACACATACACAAATATACATATATATAATTTTGTATTAAATAACCACAAGGTTTGATATCCAATTAAAACAAATGATCAAACCTATCTAATTAACATACAGCGGTGAGTATTAGACATGGTTTGGTTTGATTAGTTTTGGTTTGGTTTCTTGTTTAATGGTATTACAACTTTCGTGGGTTATTTCATATTAAAGCCACCCTCATAGAAGAAAAGTAGTCGTACTATTTAAGCAAAAGCAATGGGAGATTGAATTTTTGTCCAAAATATGTACAAATAGAGCTATTATAGTCAGAAATACTTGAAACCACTTCATTGTGTACAAGAGAAAAAAAGAAATATCTTATGGAATTACCAGTATTAGATTCCAATACTTGAAGCCATTTGTATGCAAATAAATAAACTCTAACTCATTTTAAAATAAAATTACCAAAAAACTATTCTCTTGTACATCATATATATGAACTAGATTTGGTATTAAATAATCCAAAAGAGTTAATATGCCATTACACAAAATAACCTAAACCTTAATAGATAAGAGAAAGTAACCGATTATTATATATTGCTGTTAAGAGAAACTTAACTTACTGAAAAAATGCTTGAAATTTATCAGCCCGACCAGGAGAAGAATAAACATATATATATATATATATATATATATATATATATATATATATATATATATATATATATATATGTATGTATGTATGGAAATTTTGTTAACTGCTTATTCATATATCAATATTTATCATGGGAAATTCATAGTTAGCCTCGTAATGTCTGTGTTTACAGACGCACTCAACGACCTGTTGAACAAATATACCACAGTATATAAAGTTCAGTCTTATCTATAGTTTCAGACATTCACTGAAATTTTGAAACATATCATTCACGAATAAAGAAATACCACGTTCGAGTGCAAATTTTAAGCAACTCTCGAATGTTAGTTCGACTGGCTTAATGGCAAATCAACTTTTGTGGGTTTTTTAATGCCACACCCCGTTTATAAATTATTTCAAATGATTGTCGGTTGTTTTATAGCAAACCAAACCTTGTGCCCACCCCCAATGACAAATCCATATACATGGATCATTAAATAAGTTTCCAGACTTTTTTCGTATGGGCACTTTTATTGATAGTAAACACATGAAACTCTAGTGCTCTTCGAAGTAATCTCCTCCGGCTCCAATGCACTTGTTGTACCGTTCCAACAACTTCTGGAAGGCCCCATGGATGTCCTCTTGTGTGAGCGTGTCAATGACCTTCGTCACAGCCTCTTTCATCTCCTCAATTGTCTCATAACGACAGTCTCTGAGCTTAGGGAATAACCAAAAGTCACAGGGAGCAACGTCTGGACGATAGGGACGGTGAGAAACTGTCTCGATGCCCATCTTGATCAAATAGTCTGTGATAAGGATGGAGTTGAGGACTGGTGTATTGTCCTGGTGGAAATGCCACTGAACCGATTTGAAGAGTGCTGGCCTCTTCCCTAGGAATCTCTTCCTGAACTCCCTTAAAACCTCAACATAGTAACCCTAACCCTAACCCTTTGGCCATCCAACTCTAGTATATTTACTTCCTTACTCCTCCCACACCTCTCATTATCCCTCACAGACTCCCTGCATTCCTTGAATCTCTTATTCTAATCAAAAACTGATGTTCGATTCATGTAAGATGGTTGAAAAGCAGTCTGAAGCATTCCATACGTTTCTGTGGCATTTTTTTTTCAAGTTTAAAACAAAATTTTATTGCATATACTTCTTCTGAAATGTCAGATTGCATTTCTTAAATTCACCAGCAGTGACAATCAGGCTTCAGTAGGGTGTATTCCAATTGCTGCTGTAGCTGTTCATTTGAACTTGAAATCATAAATATCGGTCAGTCATCTCATAAGATATATAGCAATAACAAACTGAATTTTCAAGAGTCTACAACAATTTCAAATGCCTGTACAAAAAAAGTCTGGAAACCTATTGAATGCATTACGTATATATCTAAATACACACAACCACTCCCACCCCCATATATATATATATATGTGTGTGTGTGTGTATGTGTGTGAGTGTGTGATTTTTAAAGGAATAGTTTGTAGGCCTAATTTTTAATTTAAATCTATGGAATATTAATCATGTGTTTGAACACTGTTATATATGTTCAAGTATGACTATTTAACATAAATATTTATATTTGCACATAGTTACATGGTTTCAAGTTCAGCCATCCAGAATCAGTTATTCAATAAATCATTTATTCCTAAATAATCTGATACTAATCATACGTTTGGACACTATTAAATGGTCGAAAGTATTGATCTGTAACACTAACAACTAATTTTAACATCACTCATTTGTATGCACTCAGTTCATATTGGTTTCGTAGAAAATGATTAAATATTTGTATTCAAACCATAGATAGGATCCTCACATATACCACCACTCTAGTTCAGAGAAAACCAAGGAGTAATGGTAATAAAGGGGTATTCCACACTCTCTTAACTCCAAGACAGAAGACACACAATCAGATGCAGTATTGAGTCCAATCCAGGACACTTGTTGAGAGTTAGTCTTACCCCTCTGCAGAGAAGCAGTTTGCATATTATTCAGCTAAAGATGAGAAGGCTAGAAACATGAGTCAAGATTTAACCACTTTTTGTACTATCATATCGACTCATTGGGGTAGTGGGTAGAGTGTTCGCCAATGATCTAGGAGACCGGGGTTCAATCCCAGGTCGCGTCATACCAAAGACTTTAAAATAGTACTTGATGCCTCCTTGCTTAACACGCAGTAATATAAGGTACGTATCAAGGATAAAGTTGATTAGTCAAGGGAAAGGTGTAGCGCCCTCTCCTACGCCTAGGTGTGGTAGCTATTGAAAAGGGAGCTTTATGGTCACCCTCGAGTCCGGTCACCAATTTTAACTTGTACAGGAGTTGCCCGTGGTACAGTGGTCATCGTCGGTGCAAATGGACACTCTGACACGAGTTTTAATCCTGGACGAGTATAATTGCATTTCACATAGCACTAATACCTTTGGGAAATGTATGAATTCAATTATTCTCACCCTAGTTAGGGGTGAATAGTAGAGGAAACTTGGTTCTTTAGCTTTGTTAAGGCAAACAGTCTTTTGGAGAAGGAAAACTGTATTTAAACCTGTTAATTGACCCTGTGTCACATCCTATCCATCCGGACGAGTTGGTGAAGACATATATACGAGCATTCTATTTAACAAGTTCCTTCCGTAATTTAAAAGACTTGCCACATCGTCACTCAAGCTACTTTAAAACCTCAATAGGAGTTTTCTTTTTCATAATAAATAAAATAAAAAATTGTTTGCATACCTGGGCCGAAATCTTTACAAATCCCTCTTATACAAGGAAAATTTATCGCATTCAGTGTTTCTTTTTCAGTGTAGGGGATCTTGGGTGTTGCACTAAACGGCATTAGGTGGTAAGGCTCTTGTTCCAAAGTTCTAAGGAGTATAGAGTTCCCTTTCTTTGCTATTACTCCATTCCACTCACACCTGAAGTGGTTGTACCTTTTATGGTCCCATCACTTAGTTTAATAGATATTTGTAATATGTTTGTATTAGATAGGAATACTTGCTATCGTATAACTGTCAGTAAAAAAATGAAGAAACTATACAAAAGATGTAAAAAGAAACATGAAATGTGCACATTTCTTTAACCTCTTGGAATAGAATAACCCCTGACGTGTTGACATGCCGTTGATATCAATCAATCATTTTTCACTGTGCTTTATTATTCATCTGTAGTAATAAACGGAGGAAGTTCCTATTCACCTAAAGCAATGAAAGTTAGGATCACATGATGTTAAATTTCCAAATCAGTGTCTGACCTACAGATATATAACGTAATCTGGTGAAATGGTTATATTATATTAAATAACAACATGTGGTATAACGTTTATCGTCGTTGGAAATGGACACGGTGACCTGCGTTCAAATACGGGACATAGTAGCTTATATTTCGCGTATAAATATAAATTTCATATATAGATACTAATTCGGCGTATACTTCCCTCTGACGGGCCAATAAGATCATTTAGTCAATTTAGCTGTATAAGCAGTCAAATATTTATTTTAACATCATACTTTTTATTGATAAGTGTTTGCCATACTTTTCGATCTGCTGTACATCTAACGAGAAGATTGTCCAGTTGGCTGGGGTTGTAGAAGACACCGACTGCTTTTCTGCAGAGGGGTAAGATCCACCCCCAACGGGTGTCCTGGATATGACACCAAAAAATTTGATGAAGTTTCAGTAATACGGGAGCGTTGGGGAATGCGAATTACCCTTTCATTGCCATTCCTCCAAGGTCCACGCAAGCCCGGAGTGGTAGCACCTGATAGCGTCCTATCTATGAATCACATAGAACTAAACAATGTACTCATGCTAAACTGAATTACTTGAAATAGATCTGTTTTGACATTAATTGGGCGTATTTGTGCTAAGCTGGATTATTTGAAATGGGACAAACTTTTTATGCAAAACTGAATGGTGTGAAATAGAATTTTTTCTGACATTGAAACAGTACTTACGCTAAACTGAATTGTTTGAAATAGAACTGTTTTAACATTTAACTTTGTGTAAACAAAAAAAAATACTTATACTAAACAGACTTGTTTTAATTAGATCTGTTTGACTAAACTGATTCGCTTGAAATAGAGATGTTTTTGACTACCAAACTGTGCTCTTATACTAAACTGATTTGTTTGAAATAGAACTGTTTATTTGTATGAAAATGGATTTGGCATTAAATAACCCAAACAAACTGACGAGAAGACTATATACTGAGAATCCCCTTAGTATACAGCAAAAAGACACACCTTTTTTTTGAGTAGTAATTCTACTATAAATTTTAAACAACAACAATTTTTACACCTTAAACAAGCGTACATATTTAATTAAAAAGCTAACAAACAAAACAAAACAAAACAAAACAAACAAAAACAAAGAAACTTAACCTTCTAAAACAAATTATTTACCAGTCGGTAGTTTGCTGAATGGATCTTTTCACAACCTGTTAGATCGTTGGTGTTCTATGTTGAGTAGTTCCCCATCATGTCATCTATCAAGCGCAATTGGTTTATTTAGCAATACGGAATAGTACATTTACATCTCATTTTTTATTGCTTTAAGTTTATTGTTTTAGTGGGATGAACGTGATTGTTGCTGGGATATCAGCTTTTCAGCATCATGACTGAAGGTGGTGGAGAAGAGATTTTCGATCGCCGTGAACAGTAATTTTCAGTTTGTTACTGCTGCGTGGAAAGAAAGTGTGTGTCTATATAAAAGACTCATTTGAATAAATATGTTCAGCCCAGTTGAATACCTCGATTGCATCTGTGTTGAGAGGTAAGAACCCCACACCCAAAAAGGTCCTGAATATGACACTAAACAATCTGATGGTGAGTATCCAATTCTGGAGCTTTGAGTAATGTGGAATAACCTTTCATTGCCATTGTTCCAAGGTCCACTCTGGGGGTAGCTGATAGAGCTTCATCC
Source organism: Sepioteuthis lessoniana (assembly GCA_963585895.1). Classification (NCBI taxonomy): domain Eukaryota; kingdom Metazoa; phylum Mollusca; class Cephalopoda; order Myopsida; family Loliginidae; genus Sepioteuthis; species Sepioteuthis lessoniana. Next base: position 19,221 of record CAUZXS010001762.1, on the reverse strand, counting down.
ATGGGTCAAATAGAACTCTTTGATCATTTAAATGTGGGCAAACAAATGACTTATTAAAGTGAACTTAGTTTGGTTTGGTTTCTTTGTTTAATGGCATATCAACCTTTGTAGGTTATTTAATGCCAAAGCTATTCTCCTAGAAAAACTGTAGTGTACAGGATCACAATCTTATACCTTTTTCTCTATACCGATTCCAACTAAATATTCATTCATGGATGATGTAATAATGCATACATGCATGCATGTTTAAGGTATTTGCACTAGAGCGGGTACGAGCACGAATTTTGGTTTGGTTTGGTTTCTTTTGTTTTATGGCATATCAACTCTTTATAGGTTATTTAATGCCGAAGCCATTCTCCAAGAAGAACAGTAATCGCACTATTTAACCCATAGCTGCGAGGACAAGGGGGTTTCATACTTTTCCCAAGGGTATTTGCCCGAAAGTAAACGTAATAGCGCGACTTGGTAACGAACTCGCTCACTACGATTCCACAGTCTATCGCTTTAACCATTACACCACGATTACACCCCCAATTACTTAGTTGTGTCCAAATAAAACTATTGGTGTTAGATAGCAACACTAGAAGCCATTCAAGTATGTGCAAATAAATGATTAATACTTGGAAACATTTAGCTGCGTGCAAATAAATTAATAGTGTAAAATATAATTGTTAGAGCTAACTAGCAACACTTTAAAGAATTTAAGTTAAAAAAATAATTGTATTAGCAATACTTAAAATGACTTCTCAGAGTGCAAACAAGTGATTAATATTAAATAGATTTATTCGTGGAACATAACAATATTTGAAAACATTTAACAACAATGAACATAACAGTTCTTTAGGAACTAGCCCTTGGTGTAATCGTTACCGTCGCAGGAAATGGACACGGCGATACGAGTTCAAATCCTGGAAGAGACTGATTGCATTTCACATAGCACTAATACCCTTGGGAAAGATATGAATCCAATTATTCTCCCTCCAGCTATGGGTAAATAGTAGGGCAGACTAGGTTCTTCAGCCTTGGTGAGGCAACTAGTCTGGGAGAAGGAAAACTCTGAATTCAAACCTGTTAAACTCCGCTTAAAAAATTGACCTTGTGTCATATCCTGCCCGAGCGGAGGGGTTGAGGTAATTATGATAACAGTACTTTATTGTGTACAAAAAAATAAGCTCCAAGTCATTTAAAAACAAAATTAACAACAAATTATTCAAATACAAATCATGCATATATATATTTAACTGTGTGAAAACAAATGACTGATGTTAAGTTAAATTCTTAGTGTTATGTAGCGTAGCTTGTAACTGTTTAAGTATGCGCTGACAAATTAATAATATCAAATAGAATTAGTCATGAAATCACTTTATTATGTGCGAATGTTAAACTTAGGCTTGTTTAAAGTCCTATATATAAATTATTTGTTTAAAAATTGTATATATATATATATATATATATATATATATATATATATGAACAAGATTTCTCATTAAATAACCAACAAGGGTTGATATGTCGTTAAACCAAACTAAGCAACTAATTTTCTGCAGTCATTCGTTTTGTGTGAAAGATACGCTGTTTAGCTGCCGGGATGGGAGTTGGCGTAAGATGGATGCAAATTGGGTCATTTGGGCGAGGGGGTCTGATGTTGCAAGAACCGAAAGCCCCCGTGAAACCCCCAAAAACATCACTGATGACCCATCCCGATGCATCAATAAGGATATATATATATATATATATATATATATATATATATATATATATATATATAAACAAGATTAATCATTAAATAACCAACAAGGGTTGATATGTCGTTAAACAAAGCCAACCAACTAAATAGGATGTTAGGAAGGCAAAAAAAAATTGTGAGACATTTCAGGAAAGGGTTAAAAGATATATGTTTTTACTGAAAAATCTCAATATCTTTTTAAACTTTGGCTTCAAGCTGATGGAGTGAAATCAGTTCAGCCGCTCTCCGTTGACATTTTTCTTCTCATCACCTCTTGGATCTGTCCACTGCCATCCCAAATGGGCACTACCGCTCACTTTAGGAATGACTCCTAACAGTGGGAAAAGGACAAAGAAAAATCAAGATTACATAAAACACATTGAAATTGTTGTTAGATTAAAGTACACATGAATCAGATTCTTCTGTTTGTACAAAATCTAAGTGAAATAGAAAAATGACTTACGGATCGCATAGTTATAGTATAGTAATCCACCATAAGGACTTACCTGCAAAAAAGACAAAAAAAAACATATTTGTAATGTATATCTACATTGAAAATATTAAGGGTAATAGTTATAGATAATTGAAAAAAAAATATTTCGTCAAATTTCGCTTGCGATTAATCGCTTAGAAACTCGGCAGCTTGGTATGGAAAAGAAAAGGATACAACTTTTTAAAAAATATTATTTTTCTTTTCATTTGCTATTTATGCGGCAGGAAAACCACCAAATAATCACAACCTGAGTTTTGCAATAAAAAAAAGTGAAAAATTAATATTTCCCTAAAGAAATTTAAATATTACAATAAATAATCCTCGAGCGAGTCACCGTGACACACTGTCTAACGTGCTGGATTGCAACATCTTGGTAATCGAGTTCAAACGCGTCATGCTATTGCTTTCCCTTTCAAACTAATACCTTTGAAAAGGGAATAAAATCTCCTTATCCCTCACTAGCAATGGATTAAATAGTACCACTACCGTTTTTTTTTTATAGGGATAGCTTTGGCATTCAATCAACCACTGTGGTTGATATATCTTTAAACAAAACAAAAAAAAACGCAAGAACAAATATTACTGACTACAGTAAGCAAAGAAGCAATCTGGTTTGGTTTCTTTGTTTAATATCAACCTTTGTAGGTTATTTAATGCCAAAGCCATTCCCCTAGAAGAACAGTAGTGCTACTGTTTAACCCATATCTGGGAGGATAAGGGGGTTCATACCTTTGCCAATGGTATTTGCCTAAAAGTGAATGTAATAGCGCGACTGGAGTACGAACTCGGGTACTACGATTCTGTTGTCTATCATTTTAACCATTACGCCACGAGAACACCTACAAAGAGTGATCAATGCTAGAAACAGATGGCGAGAAAGAGTCAGGGAATCCATGCTATCAGGATGACTCAATAATGATGATGACTTTTTATCAGAAACCAAATATTTTACATTCGGAAAAGCTACATGGTAACTGCACAAGAATGCCACGTGCTGTTTTGAAAAAATCCTGGAAGCAACATCCCACAAAATAGCTGCAGCACAACGACTTACTATACATCTCATGAACCATCAAAGTAAGAAGAACAAGACGTGCTAGGCATCCTTTGCCTCCAAAGGAAAAATACGACCAAAATTATTTATTTCTAGGGTTGGAGTTTGGGTTAGGTCTGTTTAATAATATTTCAGTAATCTAACCAAATCTTTTTGTAAAAACATTGGCTGTCCATCATAGAAATGTAATAATGTAATGTTTGGATGTTGATAATGGAAAAGTATCAGGATATTTAGTTTCTTTGTTTAATGGCATATCAACCTTCGTGGTATATGTAATGCCAAAAGTCATCTTTGTAAAAGAACAATTGTGATGTTATTTAACACATAACTTGATGGAGAAGGGGATGCATACCTTTCCAAAGAGTATGAACCCAAAAGAAAACATTATGGCATGACTCGAGTTCGAACTCGCTTACCACGATGTCATCAGACAGCAGTTCAGTATGTTCTACGTTACTGGGGACTCCCTGTTTATGAAAATAAGCATAAATACGAACACAAAGCTGACAACCAAAAATAGCTGCGTTAGTTCTTGACAAAAATATGTAAAAACCATCAATAATTTTTTGTCTTTGGTTTTGTTTAGTTTGGTTTTAAGGCATATCAAATATTGTAGGTTATTTAATGTCAGATTATTTTTGTACTCATAAAATATATATGATTAATTAACACATTTTGTTGATAACATTTTTAAACGAGCTTGAGCACATCTTTTTTTGTACACAGTTAAATGGTTTCAAGTATTTCAATCTAATGCAAATATTTTCATTTACTCTTAATCCTTTGTTTGCATGCAATTACATTGTTATAAGTATTGATATATTCAACACTAACAATTCAACATCAAGAATGCAAGAAATTGCTGGAAGCAACACTCTACAAAACAGTTATATACATATCTAAATAGATATACATAATATGATAAAGATTAGTGTGCATTTAATTTTTTATAAAATGATTTAAAACACATTTGTTTGCACACTAGTATTGCTTTCGTTTCTTCACAGTTAAATGGTTTCAATTATTGCTATCTAACATTTATGAATCTCTTCTGGATTAATCATTTGTTTGCACTCAGTGAAGTGGTTTCAAATAATGTTTTTTAGTAAAAATAATCTAATTAAACATCTGTAAATTTTCTTACTCACTGTTAAATGATCAAACAGTTCTATTCAAAACAATTCAATTTAACATAAGTCATTTATTTGCCCACAATTTAAATTTAAACAGTTCTATATGACCCATGGATAGAACCCTATCAAGTACTGCCACTCCGGGCAAGAGCGATGTCAATTTAAGTGTACTCCACATTCCCTACAGTTTCAGTATTACTGGAGCCTCACTATCAGATTGTTTAGTGTCATATCCAGGACACTCATTGGGAGTGGGGTTTAACTGCAGTCAGTGTATTCTGACCTGGAGTAGTAGCACTTGATAGATTCCTATCTATGGTTCAAATAGAACTGTTTGATATTGAAACTGAGTACAAACTAATGACTTATTATACATTAAATTGTTTGAAATAGAACTATTCCATCATTTAACTGTGTGTAAACAAATGACTGATGTATTATTGAAATTTAAGCGTACATAGCAATATTGGAACCATGTAACTTTGTTTAATTAAGCTAAATTGAATAATTAGAAATAACTGTTATATCATTTAAACTTGTGTATCTACAAAATGTGTTTACAAATCCTATATTTAATATATAAGTAAAAACAGGATTTGGCATTGGATAACCAACAAAGGTTGATATGCCATAAAACCAAACCAAACCAAATCATCTTGTATATCAATTATCCCCTTCAAGACAGACTAGTCCATATCTGAGCGTATTTACAACTATATTTGATTATAAGATTTGAATGTAGAGAGTAAATTATATATATTTATATTTGCCTCGGAGGAATTTTCATCCTACACTCACGGGTAGCTGGTTATGATGCATGAATCCCTAGTAGGTGGGAAAAAAATTATCTTAGTCTCGACGGCACTCGTTTTGGGGAAAGCGGGCGTCATACAATAAAACCATCCCTTGATTCATTTTATACAATGTGGCAGGTGCTTCACAAGGCAATCAGCCCTCAGAGACAGGACTGATTTTTCTTTAAAAAACCAATCACACATACCGATGCATTTGTTTTATAAAGCCTCTAAACTTTTTACATATTATATATATATATATATATATATATATATATATATATATATATATATGTGTGTGTGTGTGTGTGTGTGTGTGTGTGTGTGTGCACGCTACCTAAAAGCTAGTAAAATCTATTATTATATTCAGTCTAGAACTCATTAAACATGAAATAAAGAAATATGAACCCATTTGACTTGATGCTATCGTATATAGGTTCCACTCCGAGTACTATTTTTCAGTTGTGTTACAAAATATACCATCCGTAAAATGATCGAAGTCGGTTGAATTCTGCAGGGTAAAAAATTTATCTGATAAAAATGAAGAATGCTTCTCATTTTATAAAACTGAATCTTTAAAAATAAGTTTAATAAAAAATGAAAATAAAAAATGGAAATTGAAAAAGATAAAAACAGCGTTTCATTTCTTCCTCTTGAAGCAAAAAATGTCTATCATAGTTCACGACGTATCAAGCCACAGTGCGGATAGATTTCCTACCTTTCGAGGCGTTGCGGCTTTTGGGTGCGTTAGAAAAAAGCCAACACGAATATTGAGAATAATTGAAGAATGATTCTTTTAAGGTCAGTTCTGTGAAAGATTGATTACGTTTGCGAACTCAAACAGAACTTATATCAAGCATAATTGAAAAACCAAGTGTGATTTGATTTTTAGGGTTGGAACTTCTTATCTCGGCGGATTTTGTTGAAGCTGTCCACAAGTTTATATATATATATATATATATATATATATATATATATATATATATATATATATATATATATATATATATATATATATATATATATATATATATATATATATATATATATATATATATATATATATATATATATTGGATACCAGTTAGGATAGGGCCAACTCAGTAGAGACTGTAGATTACGTGGCTCAGTTGGTAGTATTCACCAATGGTCCGAAAGACTAGGGTTCAATCCCTGGTCTATTCATACCAAACAAAGACTCAAAAATGGTACTTGATACTTCTTTGCTTAACACACAGTATTGGTACATATCAAGGGTAAAACGGAGCAACCCAAGGAAAAAAGTAGCGCCTTCCCCATCACCTCGGTGTTGTAGCAGTTAAAAAGGGAGCCTTCGAGTCTCCTTCGCCTAGGGTCGCCAACTTTGCTTTTATATTTCGACAGAGCGGGAAGACCTTCTACCCAGTTTTCTGGATTTGACATTGCATCATCTGATGGTGAGGATCCGGTTCTAAAGCTTTGAATAATATGGACTATGTCTTCATTGACATTAATACTATGTCCACTCAGACCGGAAGCGGTTCTACCAGTAGGGGTCCTATCTATAGGTCGAATAAAACAGTTTGAGCATTTTACTGTGTGAAAACAAATGATTGATACAAGATTCAGATGCTTGTGTTACATAACAATATTGAAACCATTTAACTGTGCAAACGAATGAGAAATATTGACTAGAATTATTAGTGCTACGTAGCACTACCAGGAAGTATTTTAACGATGTGCAAATAAAACTATTAATGTAAAAAAACTTGAAATCATTGAACTTTTAAATTCACTCAGTGTGGTCAACCGGGACAGCAAAGTCCACAAATTTTGCAAGATCTCTTTCTTTTTTGTTATTATTATTAGGTCTGGTCGTTTGGCCGAGATTAGGTGATCCGTATGGATGTCAAAATCTCAGAGGAGTGTGTGTGTCTCATTCTTCAGGACTATGTGGGGTTGTGCATATACCATTTGTTCGTTTGGTCAAACTTCAATTTCTTGCACAATTCCCAGTGGATCACTTTGCCAACCCAGTCGTCTCTAGTCTTATAATCTTTCTGAGCTAATTTGCTGCACTCGCTTATTATGTGATTGATGGTTTCGTCTCTATCACAACATAACCTACATTTGCTGTTTAATTATTATTATTATTATTATTATCCTTTAGAGTTTTTCACATCAGCGTTAGCTGATGATTTTTCACAGGAGTTGTGAGTGATAACAAGTCTCCTCAAGTCTTCAGGACTCGTCTCAGGATTCTAGCCGTTCTCAGCAATGCTGTCATTTTGATAGTCTCTACCCGTCCACCAACTTCCAAGTCCTCCAGGCCTTTTAATAATCCTTTAGTTATTGTGCCGAAAGCACCAATCACAATTGGCACAATTGCCACTTTCATGTTCCACAGCTTTTTCAATTCTCTAGCAAGGTCAAGGTACTTATCCTTCTTTTCACATTCCTTCAGATGTATTCTGTGGTTCGCCGGGACAGCAAAGTCGACAATTTTGCAAATTCTCTTTTTTTGTTGTTAATTATTATTATTATTATTTTTATTATTATTGCTGTCGATGTTATTTTTGTGTTTGTTATGACTCATAAAATCCTTATCGCCTTGGTTTGATAAAATTAGATTTATATATGAAATAAAAACATAAAACGAAGAAATCACGGACGAGATATTTTAAGTGTACGAATTTTTCATGTTCTCCTTTTTCTTTGGTTGAAGTTTTTATTTAATGGTATGTCAAGCTTCATGGTTTATTTAATGCCAAAGCCATCATTGTCGGACAGTATTGTAACTTATATTTGCGAGGATAAATAACTTCATACCTTTCCTAAAAGTATCCGTCTAAAAGTGAACGTAGTTGAAGGAGTGAAGTTTGAACTCGCCTACTACAATGTCGCAGTTCAGCACGTTAGCCCCATATTTTCTTTTTTTTTTTTCTTTTTGTTGCTTGCTTATTACAACATAAGTTCCTTAGTTACGTGTTTTGTTTTTTTTTTATCTTAAAGTGATCACCGAGAATGGAGTGTTGAAAGTCGGAAGTGACATATGATATAGGCGTTGCTACATAGCAAAATATTCACATGATAAAAGTTGTTTTTTTGTTGTTGTTTAATTGGATTTCAAACTCCATGGGCAATTTATTGCCAAAGCCATCTTGGTAGAAAAATTCAATGGTACTATTTAATCCATAGGTGTGAAGTTGAGGAGGTTCATGCCTTTCCCTAGGATATTTTTTTGAAAGTGAAAGCAATACCGAGATAGGAATTCGAACTCACTTACTTTATGACTACAGTCTACCACTTTTGGCCTTTCGGCAGGAGGACTCTCCCTCCGAGCTAAAGGAATATAAGTCTCCCCCATATATATATATATATGGAACTATGAATTACGACATCCCCATTATTTGAAATTCAGAATACGACACGGGTTTCGAAGAAATCTCCGTCCCATTTAAAGAAAAAAATATATTCAAGATACGTAAACGAAAATCAAAAGTTCTGCTTGACAGCGATCCTCCCAGAATTCATTTTGTAGCATCACGTGAACGCTTTGTTGTGCTATCTTTTTTAACATTTATGTAAATGACTATGTTGTCATGAACGAACATATTCCTTCGGGTGAGTATAACATTTACACTTTATACGACTGCTTTTGGGGACTGGAAGGAATTATGCCATTTATAGGGTAAATCTTTCCCATAATACGAAAATTCCAAGATACGAAATCCCCTCCGGAACGAATTAAGTGTGTTTGTGTCTGTCATAAATACGTATATAAACTACATCAATATTTTATTAACCATAAAATTTACAATTTAAATGAAGACATTTATACATTTGAGTAACTGATATAATAAGATTATGTTTATAGTGCTGTCTGGTTGAATCGGCGTCAATTCTTCATACTTTTTATCACTAGCCTTGATAATTTTAAAACTATATAATTTTTCTTGTTTAAGAGAAGATTGTGCATGAGCATCACCGAACCCACCGAAATGAATATTAAAGCTGAGAGATGCTACTTTTTGCCCACTGGCGATAAGGGAGGTATTTTAGTTATCCTCATGCCGCTAAAAGCAGACATCTTTCTTCTTTCTTCTGAATGAGGCTTCAACAATAAAACAAACGATCAGAAATAAATTTAGGGAGTGGAACTATAGATCACATGATACAATCACTATTCTTTTAAGCTCTATTCTAAAAGAAACGAAGTAAATACGTACAAACATTTGTAGACATGACATTCTCAATTTTCATGAGAGGCTGGGTCACTAAGTGCACTTTTTTTTTGAATTGGAACTCTTCCAACTGCTTGTACTCAGCCCTGCTCAAATTTCAAGACGATCAACCCACTTTCTTGCAGTTCCTGTCGTGGATGGACGGTTAAGGAAATAATGACTGAGAAGAAGAAACTGAATCACCCTATCCCCACAACCTTCCTACCTTAATTCATCTGCTAGAACTATCATTAAGATGTCTACCAATGAACGCACTTGGGGTCTTCTGTTGTAGTGTCGAAAGGAGGTACCGTAACGAAGCAGGGGGAAACCATCCATTACCTGAAGCCTTAGCTATAGCCCGTGTTTATGGAATTAGACCCCGGAATTCCTGTGTGTATTGATTGTAATAGATAAAATCTCGATGAAACTGTAGGCGTTACATTGTTCACGGTCACTATTAAGATAATGAGACGATGTCGGATTTATCCGACCTACCACAAAGTCAGATTTGCTCCTCCAAGGTCATTTTAAACAGAGCCGGTTATCTTAGTATTCTTATTTGGGACCCCTCGGGCTTGGCTGAGTAGAAGGTGACTGGAGCGAAATCTCCCAGGGTCTAGGCTATCAACTTCATATCACTCAGGTCAAGTGAGCCAGGTATGGGCGGATGATGACTGGTTATATTTGTATCTATTTATAGTGACATTTACAAGCACGGGTTCAGACACAGATTTCACGAATGGGTATTTTTTAAGTGATTACCGAATTAAACATGATTGAAGGAAATGGACGATTAGTGAATGATTATTTGATTGATTTTAACGACATGTTATTTTATGCAGAGATTTTGGAGATTTACTTTAAATTGATCGACTGCACGTTTTATTTTCATATATTTTTCTCAGAAATATATACTGTGTTAGGTGGATATTTTCATTTGAGTGGTATTGATAAATTGTAAAATCATTTTATATAAATAATATTTAATCAATTGATTGATTTTAACTGCTTGTCAATTTTATGTTACCTGATGCCTATATGGTAAGGAATGGCATTTTTTACGTTTCTATTTAGTTATTTTGTTTAGGATTTTTCGTCTGGGATTTCTTTTACAAAGGGATTAATTGAAAACCAATCATTTTCAATAGATCGATTTGAGTTGTACATGGGACCCCAACAGGTATTATCAATTCCTGGTCAGCAATAAAGAGTTACTCCACACTACCCTCAACCAAATCGGTTTGGGCGGTAAAATACACCGACTACACCTCTGCAGAGGGAAAAGCCCCCCCCCCAATGAGTTTCCTGGATATAACACTAAACCATCTGATGGTGAGGCTTCAGTAATTCTGGAGTTTTGGGGAATGCAGAATACCCCTTCACTACCATAACTTCCCGGTCAACTCAGGCCCGTAGTTGTAGCACCCGATAGAGTCCTATTTATTGTTCAAATAGAACTGTTTGACATTTAAACTGAGTGCAAATAAATAGCTTATGCTGAATTGAATTGTTAGAAATAGAACTGTTTGATCATTTAACTGTATGTAACCACATTACTGATGTTTAATTGAATTTTTAGTGATACATAACAATGCTTGAAACCATTCAACATTGTTGATTTATGCTAATTTTCTTGTTTAAAATAGATCTGTTTAATCTTTTAAATGTGTGTATCTACAAAATGTACTAACAAATCATATATTTATTATATATGTAAAAACTGGATTTGATTTTAAATAACCGATAATAGTTGATTTGCTATAAAACCAAACCAAGGAGGTGCCTGTGGTGAAATTGTTATCGTCAAAGGAAATTGACACAGCGACACAAGTTCAAATCCTGGACGCGACTGATTGCATTTCACATAGCACTAATACCATTGGGAAAGGTATGAATCCAATTATTTTCCCTCCAGCTATGCGTAAATAGTAGGGCTGGCGAGGCAACTAGTCTAGGAGAAGGAAAACTCTGAATTCAAACCTGTCAAACTCTGTTTAAAAATTGACCTTGTGTCATATCCTGCCCGAGCGGAGGGGTTGGGTAAATATGATAAAACCAAACCAAGCCATCCACATTCCCAGAACTTGAAGTTGATGCATCTTCAAGGCAGTGGGAGGGTATTACCTCACGGTATTCTAAGCTATACCAACAGAGCAAATGGTCTTTCAAGAGGAAACAAAAACGTTGTTTTCAGAGTGACTTGACAAAAAGCAAATGTGATTGATCTTTACAGATAGTCTTGCTAAAACAGAAGAGAGCGAACAATTTGAGAAAAAAGGGGAAAAATCTTTTTCGCTAGTTCCGAGTGTATCTTACCAAAGTTTTATTGCAAAAAAAAAAAAAAAAATCAAATACAAACGTGAGTTATTAACAAATAAATAGTGAAGTTATTTTTCCCCATAAATGTATACTATTCCTTGTTTGAAATTGGATTGCATCCGAAAGGCGACATCTCCACACTAGACGGAACCTCACTGAAACTGGTTGACAAATTCACCTACCTAGGAAGCAGCGTCTCATCAACCGAAAAAAAAAAAGACATCGACACACGGCTAACGAAGGCATGGACAGCTATCGATAGGCTTTCGATCATATGGAAAAAATAAAATGAAACGCAGTTTCTTCCAGGCGGCGGTCGTGTCGATACTACTGTATGGATGCACTACTTGGACGCTGACTAAACGGTTGGAGAAGAAGCTCGACGGCAATTATACAAGAATGTTGCGTGCAATATTGAACAGGTCCTGGCAGCAACACCCCACACAGCGCCAACTGTACGGCCACCTACCACCTATCACGAAAACGATGCAAGCTAGACGAACCAGACATGCCGGACACTGCTGGAGAAGCAAAGGCGAAATCGTAAGTGATGTGCTCCTGTGGAGCCCTGCATATGGCCAATCAAAAGCAGGACTACCAGCTCGAACATTCATACAAAAGCTATGTGATGATACGGGATGTAACCCCGAAGACCTGCCGAAGGCGATGAATGATAGGGAGACGTGGAGAGAGAGGGTCAGGGATATCCGTGCTAGCTGCACGTCATGATGATGATGATGATGATTCATAATGCCGACATATGAAAATAGTGTAAGTCATCAAATATTTCGTGGCTGGGGATAAAATCCACGTGAAACTTACAGAAGAATGTGTTTTGTGTATGGAGAAACATGTTTTAGTCAAAATAACCTTTATAAGTGGGCTAAACTAGGATTTACCACCTGAGTTGAAAGATAAGTTAATGTAGTGGAAACGCACTGACTCTCCAACAAAGAAAAAGTTCCGAAGGCAGTCGTCAGTAAAGAAAGTGATGCTGAAAACCTTCTGGGATATGAAAGGGCACGTTAGGATTGATTTTCCTTACAAAGGCGCTATTGTTAACAAAACTTTCCATTGTTATCTCTTAAAGCAAAATTCTCCTTATTTCTTGAATTACACAAGTAATATCTACAACGATATTTCATATTTATCAATACATTCAGTAAATATTTATGAAAATTAATCTGCATATGAAAAAGAGGTTGGTCTTTCTACGTTTAGACTTAATATTCCATGACCAATAAAAATCGTTTAACGAAAGAAGTTAACAAAGACGCATTTATATAACTTCCCACTTTTAATTAGACATTTCTTCATTAGTATTTAAAAGGGCTTTTCTTAGGGTAGACTCTATTTTGAAACTATCTTGAGGGAAACCTGAAACGTTTCCTCGTTGCCTTTAACATGATAGTGTAATGAAGTGGCAGCCTCCTACCAAGAGGTTCGTTTGGTTTGATTTGGTTGTGTGTTTTAGCATATCAACCCATGTGTGTTATTTAATGCCAAATCCTCAACACACACACACACACACACACACAAATATGCACGCACATACACGCACACGCACATACACACACACACACACACACACAAATGTGCACGCGCATACACGCACACGCACATACACACATACACACACACAAATGTGCACGCGCATACACGCACACACACACACACAAATGCGCACGCGCATACACGCACACAAATGTGCACGCGCATACACGCACATACACACACACAAATGTGCACGCGCATACACGCAAGCGCACATACACACACACAAATGTGCACGTGCATACACGCACACGCACACACACACAAATGTGCACACGCATACACGCACGTGCACATACACACACACACAAATGTGCATGCGCATACACGCACATACATACACACACTCACACACACACAAATGTGCACGCGTATACACGCACGCGCACACACACACACACAAATGTGCACGCGCATACACGCACACGCACATACACACACACACACTAATGTGCACGTGCATACACGCACGCGCACATATACACACACGCACACACACAAATGTGCACGCGCATGCACGCACACGCACATACACACACACACACACATACACAAATGTGCACGCGCATACACGCCCGCGCACATACACACACACACACAAATGTGCACGCGCATACACGCACACGCACATACACACGCACAAATGTACACGCGCATACACGCACGCGCAAATACACACACACACACACACACAAATGTGCACGCGCATACACGCACGCGCAAATACACACACACACACACACACAAATGTGCACGCGCATACACGCACGCGCAAATACACACACACACACACAAATGTGCACGCGCATACACGCACGCGCACATACACACAAATCTGCACGCGCATACACGCACACGCACATACACACACACACAGACAAATGTGCTCGCGCATACACGCACACGCACATACACACACACAAATGTACACGCGCATACACACACACACAAATGTGCACGCGCATACACGCACATACACACACACACAAATGTACACGGGCATACACACACACACACTCACAAATGTGCACGCGCATACACGCACACGCTCATACACACACACACACACACACACACACACACACACACACATATATATATATATATATATATATATATATATATATATATATGATTTCAAGTATTGTAAACGTAAATAGTTCGTTTTACTACTAATCATTTGTTTGTACACATTTAAAAGTTTTGAATAAATGCTATTTAGCATTTGTAATTCTATTTATTAAGTATTCATATCTAATACGAATAATTTGCTCTTAGATATAGGGTTTCACATCACTAAAAATCATAATCCTTTCTAAATGATTGAACAGTTGTAATTGACCCATTAGCGGGACCCCAACAAGTGCGGATCAGACTGAACCAGAGATTAAGGGTAATGAAGGGATATTCTACCATCTCCTAACTACAAAACTGGAGCCTGATCAGCAGATGAAGTTTAATATTGAACCCATTTTAACTCGGCACCAATGAAACTAGTATACGTTTATGCAAACAAGAGCAAAAGAACAACCATGTGAACAGTACTAGAAAAATCACATGCCAGAATTTTATTTAAAGGGTCAGACAGTTCTTCAGTGACAAGGGACCACAAAAACTTTGTAGCTAGCAACCCCAACCCAATTTATGGACTGCAATTTAAGTCATTCATTGAGATTGCCACTTTACATCTCCCAGTTTTTGAGATCAGTTCAACGGAAAGTCGAAATACCAGTAATAAAATAAGTGTTTTCTTTCTGCAATCACGTTTCTGATATTTTTTCCCATTTCCTGACGTGAACTCGTCATTATGTCTTCATCTTCTCTTTGTCTGCGTTTACTTTTCTCTTGACCCCGCTAAGTAGCAGTGGTTCAAACTGGCTAAGAATCAGCTAAAGCTCCAAGCTTTCGATATACACCTGTTCTCTTCTATATTTCAATTCTAACGATTTTACTTTGTCAAAAACATCATCTTCTGCCTTGCATCACTTTATAGTTTTAAACAATCAGGACTCAGATACCCACTCCTAATTTCAACCTATTGTTACAAGTATTTTATACACAGACTGTCACACTGGATATATTTTGGCCTTCGACATCAAGCCTGTCAACTATTAAACAGCAACAAAAACCAAGTCTGTTTGCACTGAGTGCCCAGTTATTTTACATTCAGTTATCGAGATTACATGTAGAGTAATTTCTGTTTTCTTTTGTATCAGAGTATAGGAGATAACTTAGCAGTGTCTATATTCTCTCAGAATAATATGAGATAAGTTATGTTGGGCTACGTGGTACAAGCAATAAGAAATTCAAACGTCTTAATTGACCTTTACAAGGATAAAAGTTCCTCCATCCACTGCTAGTTAAATGTTTCTAATAATCTTACTGTATATGAAAAGGGGGGTGTCTTCGTGGTGTAATGGTTAAAGCGATGGACTGCGGAATCGTAGTACACGAGTTCGTACTCCAGTCGCGCTATTACGTTCACTTTCTGGCAAATACCCTTGGGAAAGGCATGAATCCCCTTACCCTCCCAGCTATGGGTTAAATAGTACCACAACTGTTCTTCTAGGAGAATGGCTTTGGCATTATATAACCTAAAAAGAGTTGATATATCATTAAAACAAAGAAATCAAAGTATATGAAAAGTAAAGAAAAATTTTAAAAGTAATGGAAGGAAAGAATAAAACAGAAAAAGATATATCACGTAAAGATTATTTTATTGCTGAAGGAACACAGCTTTTGTAGCCTTGTGTCAGAATAAGCTAAACATTACAAATAACTCGGCAATTCTCAACCAGGGAAAATCCAACCCTTAAAAATCAATTTGCTATTAAACCGTGGTTTCAGCAGATCTTGTGTGGCCACAAAATTTAACTTATTCAACTTGGATGAGATTTATTTTTTTTTTTAATTTTCAGCATGTACGAAATAATCAGAATTCTGATTTCATAATGACGTGAGCGTGTAAAAATTCTGCATCCTCATCACTAGATACCTTCTGCATCATTTAAGGATCTATTTCTGAATAAGTATGGATGTGCTGGTACTCCTTACAGAGCTAGATCTAATGCTTGATGGGCTGAGAAAGAGATGGAGGAAACACTTGATTATTTCAAAATATCAGGTCAATAGAAGTGTCATTAACAAGTAACAAAAACTTCTAAGATTAGTGCAATAATGAAGAACTCTGGATATATATATATATATATATATATATATATATATATATATATATATATATATATATATATGTGTGCTGAGAAAGAGATAGAGGAAACACTAGATTATTTCAAAATATCAGGTCAATAGAAGTGTCATTAACAAGTAACAAAAACTTCCAAGATTAGTGCAATAATGAAGAACTCTGGATATATATATATATATATATATATATATATATAATATATATATATATATATATATATATGTGTGTATGTGTGTATATATATGTGTGTATGTGTGTATATATATATGTGTATGTGTGTATATATATATGTGTATGTGTGTATATATATATGTGTATGTGTGTATATATATATATGTATGTGTGTATATATAATATATGTATGTGTGTATATATAATGTATGTATATATATATATATATATATATATTTATATCGAGTTAATGAGAGAGGCTGACGTGAATATGGTCGTATGCTTCATCTTAGCCGGTGATAAAATCACAGAAAAAATGTCACAGAAAAAGTTGCAACGTTGGTCAAGAAAAATCCTTGAATAAAAGTAGTATTCAATTTATCATGATAAGGGCGAAGGTTAAGTTTTGTAGAAAATATGATTTAAACTGACGTTTTTCCTTTTATTTCTAACAGGAACTTTTCTATCTGGATTCCCGCTTTGTTTTGGGGATTCATGTTTATGGTGGTGTAAATGTGCTTTTGTAAAAAGGAAAACATTTCATTTTACTTTAAGATGCTATTCACAGGAATTTGCCCTGATCACCCAAGTCTTGCTAGTTTACTTCAAGCAATAACAGCGACATACTGCTTGAAGTGATATGTTTTGACGTAATTCACATGGGTAAGTAAATTCACTGTTAACACCGTTCTAAACAAAATTAAGTTAACAAGAATACAAACCGATTCCTGCTGAAAGGTTTCAATGAAATGAGAAAAATTCCTAATTTAGATTCAGTTCCCAGAGAAAGCTTTTTGCTTCGTAAATACATTTTGAAAAAAAATATTCAAATTCAACTTTTCATATAACCTAACTTTAGATTCTTAGAAAGAAAATGCACCAGGAATTTTGTAATGTTCTTGGAAAGTTGTGAAGTTTGAGTAAAAATGTTGTCTATGTTAAAAAGTTCATTTTGGTTATGACACTAAACTGCTTCTGATAGTGAGACTTCAGTTCTGGAGGAATGTGGAGTAACACTTTCATAGCCAATACTCCCAAATACACTCTCTTAGAGTGGCTGTACCTGTAATGGTCGCATCTATGGGTCAAGTACCTCTGAAAATTATCGGCATTTGATAATAATACGTGCAGCCATATTTCTGCATCAAACAAAGGATTAACATTAAAATAAATTCTTAGAGAAACTATGCAATTATTAATAATAGATAGGAATACTTGAAACCATAAAAATTCGATAAAAATTAACCGGGAGCAAAAACCATTTGAAAAACACGTACCGAAAATATAAAATAGAAATTAAAAAGGAATGCGATTCCCTAACCTCTTGGAAGTAACCAGTTTATGAAAAAGACGAAAGAGATCTGCGTAAATATAATAAGATATGAGTTTAAGACAAGTGGTTATGATTCTATATGCGATATCTAAAAATCTCAATATGATAATAAGATATAATTATAAAATATAGTAAGATATGAGTTAAATATTGTTGGTTTCTACATGTAATATCTAAAAATCAATCGTGTGAGAATATCTTAAGTAATGATAGTGTATTTATAGTGACATAATCGAAAACATTTTCTGAAGTTTCCTTGCACTTGACTGGCAAAGTATTTCCGATCTCTAAAATAAATAATCGATATCAGAGCCCCAAAAAATTATAATTTGAATGTCATGAGACTAAGTTGAAAAGTTCATAGGCTGACAAACATAATCGGAAGATTTTATAGATAAACAGTTCTATTTCAAACAATTTAGTTTAGTATAAGTACAGTTTTTGTTTGCACACAGTTAAACTATCAAACTGTTCTATTTCAAGCAATTCAGTTTAGCATGTCAAAGTTAAATAGTTCCAAGTATTGCAATGAGTCACTATCAAAATAACGTAAATAACAGTCATTCATTTACACAAAGTTAAATGATCAAACAGTTCTATTTCAAACAATTCAGTTTAACGTAATTACACAGTTTAAATCTATTTGAGCCTTTGATAGGAACCTATCAGGTGTTACCACTCTGGGTCAGAGTGGACCCAGGAGTGATAGCAATGAAGAGGTATTCTGCATTCCCCAAAACTCCATACTCTAATAGTTTAGTGTCCTATCCCGGGGCACTCGTTGAGGAAGTCTTACCTCTCTTCAGAGATGCAGTCAGTGTATTCAGCAGCCCCAGCTGATTATGCCAATTTTCTAAAGATTATTATAAGTCACTCGAAACCATATACCTTTGTGCAAATAAATGACTATTATTAAATAGAAATAATCACTTGACACCAAATAATTATTAGTATTAGATCGGAATGAAATCATACAAATGCGTGCAAATGATTCCTATTTGATAGGATCACTTGGTATCGTATTACTGTGTGCAAATAGATGACTATTATCAAATAGGAATAGATACTTGAAACCATATAATTGTGTAGAAATATTGTATTAGATTATGATTCTTAAAACAATATAAAGGTTTGCAATATATATATATATATATATTATATATATATATATATATATATATATATATATATATATATATATATATATATATTCTTAAGAAATAACACCACA
>CAUZXS010001761.1:0-147500 GCA_963585895.1 Sepioteuthis lessoniana | reverse complement strand
TCCTCCAAGCCAGCATTAAAAACAGTACAAAGTCTATTAGCCCGTGAAAGAAGAGAAATTCTCCAGTGGAACCCCGTCAAAAAAATAAGATAAGTAACTTTGGGTCATTTTTCCGTTACACCCAATTTTTGTTACCACTCTCTCTCTCAATTTGAAAAAGGATAAAAGCCAAGAAAAGACATTTATATTCATGGACTATCCTATTATATATTTTTGACACTTTGAACATATATATGTATATAACCGTAGTAAAGAACCTATGTATTTTCATTTTACCATGTGGTCTATGTTATTATTCCATGCTTTCCTTTCAGCTTCTATTCGCCTTATATTATCTTGCTTAGAACTGTCCTACTAATTCCTAAAGTATCACACGGGAGACCGGAGTTACCGACTACTACTACAGCAACATTAATATTATTACAACTAAGACCTATAGGCCCGTATTCTTCTATTATCTAAGGGAAAGAAGTTTAGTGGCCTGGTGGGTGTGTGATAGTGTGAAATTTTGGACCCCTTTGCCAGCGGTGGCCAGTCTGGCCCTAAATTATTCCCTCACGTAATATGCCAGTTCTTATCTGCCTGAGAAAAGAACTCTGAACAGGACTTATTTCTGTAGGGGATCAAGTGCCAACCTGCCCCGTCTTCACACGTGCGAAAATAAAGTCCCGTTTAGGGATTTTAGTTTATTTCCCCGTCACAGACCTAAAATGGGGGCTCACGTCCGGGATTTATTATTATAAATAATATTTATTGCTTGTAGTCGTGTGACAATTCCTGCCGTCTAAATCTACCCTGGGAGACCGTGAAAGGAAAAAAGGAATATTGTTGAAACAGTCAAATTACTTGTTGATATCACTGTTTGGAAAAATTAAAAAAAAAAAAATGGACAAAATAGAGAACTTTTTAAAAGAACCCTCCATGGAAAAGTTGGAGAGGCTGAGAAAAAGCGAGATAATAAAAATTGGCGAGAAGCTTGAGTTAAATGTTGAAAATTCTATGAGGAAACATGAACTCGTTATAAAAATAGCAAGACACATGGTCGACGAAAATGTTTTCGAGGAAGCAGTATTAGAAGAGCTACCAACGGAAATGATAAGAATGACTCCAGAAGAAATTGAACTGGAGAAAATTAAAATACAAGCACAAATGGAACTACAGAGAAATAAAATGGAACTGGAGAAAATAAAAATTCAGCAAGAAACAAGGCTGCGAGAAGTCGACTTGGCAATAAGAGGACGCAAAGAAAGCCATGACAGTTTCGAAGTAACGAAGCAAGCGAGGCTAGTCCCAAAATTTGAAGAAGCCAACGTGGACGGATACTTCGCACATTTTGAGCGAACCGCGCTAAATCTTGGATGGCCGAAAGAATGCTGGTCGATGCTACTTCAAACTGTGCTGACAGGAAAAGCACAGAGAGCATATGCAACTCTGCCCACAGAAAATTTCGCCGACTATGATTTGGTGAAAGCAGCGGTTCTTAAAAGCTTCGAGTTGGTTCCAGAAGCTTATAGACAGAAATTCAGAACACAGAGAAAAACTGAAAACCAGTCTTATGTGGAATTTCTGAGAGAAAAGGAGAACGCGCTGGATAAGTGGTGTGACTCTAAGAGGATAGACGGAGATGCTGAGAAACTCCGGCAGCTAATATTAGCTGAAGAATTTTTAAACTGTGTGCCAGAAGAAGTCAGGGTTCACCTAAGTGAAAGAAAAACTGACGTGACCTATGAAATGGCCGCACTAGCGGACGAATACATCCTCACACACCGAAAAACGAAGGAAAAAACGTTCACGGGAAACAGAGTGAAGTTTAAAGCTGAGTTAAGACCTAAGGAAGAAAATAGAAGGACCTTCCAAAGTAGCAGCAGAACAGTGGTCTGCTACAAATGCGGAAAGGCTGGTCACATAGCCATAAGGTGTCAGCTTGGAAAAGGTCCTGAAAGAAACCAGACCCAGCCGAGAAAACCTCAAGGAGCTGTAACAACACCTAGAGGAAACCAGTCCTATCGACCCTGGACGAAAAAAGGGATGATAAGAGGCCCACATGGAGGACCAGTGGAAGTCTCAATTTTACGAGATACCGGAGCATCTCAGTCGTTACTTCTACGAAGTAAATTACCTAAAAGGGTAATAGAAGCAACACGTGAGACTGTGATGATAGAGGGTATCGGCGGAAAGAGGGTAAAAATACCGCTGTGTAAAATAACCCTAAAGTCCCAGTGGAAAGATGGACCAATTAAAGTTGGTGTGGTAGACAAACTACCCATGAAAGGAATTTCCCTCATACTGGGAAATGAAGTAAGAACAAAAAAGTGTCACCCGGAAAAGATGGCGAAAATAAGCGCCATAAATGAAGATGGAAAGATGGCGAGAATGAACGCCCAGCATGAAGACAAGATGGCGGCTGAGCCACGTGGGCGGCACAAACGACATTGTCGCTCGCAGAGTGAGAAAGTGGAAAGGAAAGAAGTGAACCTTCCACACCTCAATAAACGAAAAGAGAAAAGGACCAGTCGTCAGAGAAAAGATGAAGGTCCAACGAGTATTAGAAATAAATTCCCTAATACTTATCGAGAGGATAAGAGGAAAATAAGAGGACCCTCACAAGTGACTAAGAAGGAAGAATTTAAGAAGGGCGATGAAGTCCTGCTACTATCATCAAATAAAGGACCCCACTGTGGTGGACGATATATAGGTCCCTACGTAATATCACAGAGAATAGACAAGAGGACATACAGAATTGATACCAACGAAGGAAAGAAGAAGACACAAGTGTGTCACACAAACAAATTGAAGAGGTATGTCCGTCAAGAAGGCCAACCTCGAAAAATTGAGAACTCAGCAATGCCGAATAAATTCGAGGAAAAATTAGGCCAATTGTCTGTTTCAGAAAGAGAGGGCTTAGAAAAATTAATAAAAAAGTACCCAAGTTTATTTCTCTAACGCCCCACGAAAATGTAGTAGCAGAACATTCTTTCATAGTAGTTGAGAGAAAGAAAGAGAGAAAGAGAAACTAAAGGAAATGAGGAATTCTTGTCCCCAATGTTGAAATATGAGATGGACGAGAAAGTGGTTCGTCAACAAGTGACGAATAGGGGAAAGAGAGAAAAGAAAAGGAAGTTTTCTCCCCAAAGCTTGACAATTAAAATTATAAAGTCGTCAAAAGTGACGAAGAAAGAAAGAAGGAGTTACCTCCTCAAGGTTTGAAATATGATACGGCCAAAAGCCGAGAGAGAAAAAGAAAGAAAGGAAAACAAGATTAAAGAAAAAGAAAAGGGAGAGAGAGAGAGAGAAAGAAAGAGGAGAGAAATTGTTTTCCCCTATAGTGAAAATTAGGAAGGACAAAAAAAAAAAAAAAGGAAAAGGAAAGAATTCGTCAAAGCGTGAAGAAGAAAGGGGATGAAAGAAAAGTAAAGTGAGAAAAAAAAAAGTGAAAGAAAAGGAGAAAGAACAGTGAATTGAATTGCCTTTTTTTTTCTATGGTATTTCTATTCATCTCCCTTTCTTCTCTTAAGCGGGGAGGTGTCACGTGATGGCTCACGGAGACGAGGAGGTGGGAATGATACTCCCCCCCGTTGAACTAACATAATCTAGCAGTCAAAAAGTGACCGTTAGAAATGAATGTGGGTCACACAGATGTTCGCACTTAAGTGACCTTGGGTCGCCGGACATCGGAAGGAGAAGGAGAAAATGAAGCCAAATGATTGGCGGGGGACCCCAAACGGAAGTGGGGTTCCCTTCCCCTCAACGGAAGTAAATACAAAAAAGGTAGTTTTTGGGCAACGCCCGTGGCAGACGGACGATAGCCATTTTACTCCGGGCTAAAGACAAAAAGACTGAGACACGAAGAACTCCAAAATCCTCCAAGCCAGCATTAAAAACAGTACAAAGTCTATTAGCCCGTGAAAGAAGAGAAATTCTCCAGTGGAACCCCGTCAAAAAAATAAGATAAGTAACTTTGGGTCATTTTTCCGTTACACCCAATTTTTGTTACCACTCTCTCTCTCAATTTGAAAAAGGATAAAAGCCAAGAAAAGACATTTATATTCATGGACTATCCTATTATATATTTTTGACACTTTGAACATATATATGTATATAACCGTAGTAAAGAACCTATGTATTTTCATTTTACCATGTGGTCTATGTTATTATTCCATGCTTTCCTTTCAGCTTCTATTCGCCTTATATTATCTTGCTTAGAACTGTCCTACTAATTCCTAAAGTATCACACGGGAGACCGGAGTTACCGACTACTACTACAGCAACATTAATATTATTACAACTAAGACCTATAGGCCCGTATTCTTCTATTATCTAAGGGAAAGAAGTTTAGTGGCCTGGTGGGTGTGTGATAGTGTGAAATTTTGGACCCCTTTGCCAGCGGTGGCCAGTCTGGCCCTAAATTATTCCCTCACGTAATATGCCAGTTCTTATCTGCCTGAGAAAAGAACTCTGAACAGGACTTATTTCTGTAGGGGATCAAGTGCCAACCTGCCCCGTCTTCACACGTGCGAAAATAAAGTCCCGTTTAGGGATTTTAGTTTATTTCCCCGTCACAATATATATATATATACGTACATATATGTACGTGTGTGTATGTATATATATGCATATATGTATATATATATACGTATTCATGTGTATACATGTATGTATGTATGTATGTATGTATACATATATGAATGTTAATGCAAATTTCATTAAACATAATAGACATTTTATGTCTACATATTTTCTTTTGGATCCGTTCGAATTCCCGTATTACTTTTATTGTATTCTGGGGGAATTGATTTATGTATTGTCCATAGTTGCATGTATCCCTAGTACTTTCTATGCAACTATGGACAATACATAAATCAATTCAGAATACAATAAAAGTAATACGGGAATTCGAACGGATCCAAAAGAAAATATGTAGACATAAAATGTCTATTATGTTTAATGAAATTTGCATTAACGAAGAAATGCTGCCTAAATATACATATATGAATGTATATATATGTGTGTTATGTATATATATATATGTGTGTATGTAAATATATGTATATATGTGTATATATATATATATATATATGCATGTGTGCGGGTATATATATAAGACTAAACATTCGTTTAATTAAGAGTTTGATAAATCAAAAACCTTAAATGCTGACGAGTCGGGCAGGTATAAAACTAAAAGGAATTAAGATCTTACCTTCTTACTTTTTTTTGACTAACATAGAAAACAATCGTCAGATGATATTTTGAATATATATATATATATATATATATACACACACACAGTGTGTAACCCGGATATAAGAGATCCGGATATAAGAGATATTTTCTCTGGTTCCAAATTGGAGCCTATGTTACCTAAACAAAATAGACCAAACCCGGATATAAGAGATTTATTATCTGATTCCGACAACTCTTTTATATCCGGGTTACACTGAATATATATATATATATATATACACACACAGTGTGTAACCCGGATATAAGAGATCCGGATATAAGAGATATTTTCTCTGGTTCCAAATTGGAGCCTATGTTACCTAAACAAAATAGACCAAACCCGGATATAAGAGATTTATTCTCTGATTCCGACAACTCTTTTATATCCGGGTTACACTGAATATATATATATATATATACACACACACAGTGTGTAACCCGGATATAAGAGATCCGGATATAAGAGATATTTTCTCTGGTTCCAAATTGGAGCCTATGTTACCTAAACAAAATAGACCAAACCCGGATATAAGAGATTTATTCTCTGATTCCGACAACTCTTTTATATTCGGGTTACACTGTATATATATATATATATATATATATATACAAACTAAAAGGGATATATATATATATATATATATATAACTAATTATGTTTACTTAATGTTAATTCCTTTGTGAAAAGCATAAATCTACATCCTTGCAGTGTGCCTTATTAACATTATTCGACAAAAAGTGCCATATTACAACGGAGGCGCGCTTAGAATAACGGCTTTTGTAAGAGTAAATGAAAAAACAGCTACTCGAGTTCAATTCCTGGATGAGGCTGTTGCGCTTATGCCCTTGAGAAAGGCAATAATTCATTTGTTCTTCTCGCAGTTATGAGTAAATATCAAGGTAGACTGGGTTCTTTATCCGTTGTTAGGCAACCAGTCGAGGAGAAGGAAAACTCTGAATTCTAATCAGTTGTATTCCGCTTAAAAATTGACCGTGTGTCACATCCTGTGTGTTGGAGGAGGGGTTGGGTAATTTAATATCATGATGGTTGACGTTGAAGACTGTGGATGAGTGAGCACTTGGGCCGTAAGCACTTGGGCAGGCTACTCTGTCACTAAAGCGGTAATATATTTTGAAAGTTGCTTCGTCTATTGCTGACCTCGACAGGTTCCAACATAAATACTCAAGGAAGGAAAATAGCAAAAATAATTGAAATATTTCGGAGTTTATATTACTTGAAACATTATTAAGTCACCGTGCTGCAGTGGCTGACGTGCTGGACAGCGATATCTTAGTAAGCGAGTTCGAACCTCATTCGAGCTATTACGTTCATTTTTGGATAAACACCCTTGGGAATGGTTTAAGCCCCCCCTTATACTCCCACAGGCTATGAGTTAAATAGTATCACTACTGTTCTTTTACAAGGATGGGTTTGGCATCAAATAACCCACTAAGACTGATATGTCATTAAATAAAGAAACCAAGCCATAGACAATGGCTATACCCTTTCATCTCCAAGTAACACGTGATAGGCTGTGATGCGTTATATGGTACCCGACTTAGCCTTTTATCGAGTGGATAAGATGGATCGCCTTTTATACGGCAAAAGGGTTTCAATCAATAGTTCAAATTTAAACGAATGCTTGAAACTGACTCGATGTGACGATAATATTGTCGTGGTCAATTTCT
The DNA here is from genome assembly GCA_963585895.1 of Sepioteuthis lessoniana. NCBI lineage: Eukaryota > Metazoa > Mollusca > Cephalopoda > Myopsida > Loliginidae > Sepioteuthis > Sepioteuthis lessoniana. The sequence continues at coordinate 140,592 of CAUZXS010001761.1, read as the reverse complement.
CGTGTTGTTTTCTTTGCTGTTGGTGCATTTTGCAAATTTATTCATTTAAGCAGAATTGATAAGTATACTTATGGGTACAAAATTACAATTACTCACTTTTACCATGAAGCCACACCTAACTAAACTCAAGCAGGAATATCTATCTATCTATCTATCTATCTATCTATCCCCACCCCTCAGCTCGGGCAGGATATGACACAAGGTCAATTTCTAAGCGGAGTTTAGCAGGTTTGAATAGAGAGTTTTCCTTCTCCTAGATTAGTTGCCTCACCTCACTATATCTAGCTCTATCTATCTATCTATCTATCTATTGGAGAGAAATAAGATGTGAAAACTAATTTTATGGCGTGTTTTTATATATATATATATATATATATATGTCTTCATAGGGTTTCGCTATTATCAGATAATCATTTGGAAACTTATTTTTAAGTACAAGGAAAAATGAAATTACAATCATTATTAGGAATGATACAATTAGGGCAAGCTTTTAGATTAATTCTTAAAATTCTAACATACCAACAACAAATATGTTTGATTAAATCTCTTGAAAAATTAAACATAAATTTACCTCTACCAATTAACAAAATCATCAGATTTTTTTCCGTACCTTATGACTAAATACTCAATATATTTCCAATAGAATAATGACGTATTAATCTATTTACCCTAAAAATGTTTGAAATGTCAGACATCTCTGACGGATACAACTAAGCAGAACAGACCATAGATTTCATTTGAGACTGAGATAGATAGATAGACCAGTAGGTTAATAGACTGATAGACAGACAGACTTAGATACATACATAGAGAAATAGAAAATGACATAGACTGATAGGTACATTCATAAATAGATGGATAGATAGTAAAGTTGGCGACTCTAGTCGAGGGAGATCCGAAGGCTTCCTTTTCAATAGCTACTATACCGTGGTGTCGGGGAGGGCGCTACTCTTTTCCCTGGATTGCTCGACTTTACCCTTGATACGTACCTTATAATGCTGAGTATTAAGAAAGGTGGCATCAAGTACTATTTTTGAGTCTTTGGTATGACTTGACCTGGGATTGAACTCCGGTCTCCCAGACCGTTGGCGAACTCTCTATTCATTTGCCCAATGACACGTTTTCTATTTCTCTCTCTCTCCCTCCCTCTCTCTCTCTCTCTCTCTATATATATATATATACATATTATATATATCATATATATATATATATATATATGATATATATAATATGTATATATATATATCTTAAGATAGATAGAGAGAGAGAGAGAGAGAGAGAGGGAGAGAGAGAGAAACATAAATAGAAAGCAACTGAGATTGATAGAGACTTGGATTGATAGATAGATAAATAGTAACTAAAAACTCATTAACTTTCTTTGGTATTTTACAAATTAGAACAAATGATAAATTGGAATCAAAATGATCACACAAATTTTATAGAAAGAAAAAAAAAACAACCAAAGATAGGCATACATTTCGATAAAATGAATACATCAAATCCTGGACGACCGTGCGTTTTGCTTCGCAATTTCAATCGGGATCAATGATTATTATATTTGATTTCGGTCATAATGCTGCCCTTTGTTTTAGTCTGTTTTTATTTACTAAGCTTACTTTAATTTGACTCAAGGCCAGAAACATGGTGAAGTCAGTGAAAATCGAACTAGCCAAGTGATCTTCTAATCAAGCTCTCTAATCCTGATATTACACTAGGCGTCCTACATAGTTAGCATTTGCTAATCATTGCACAATGATAGAAGTATGGGGCACTCAGTGAGAATCGAACGACTTATGAATGATCAACCAACAAAGCTCCAAAGCCATTATACCACACAAGGTATCCTAGTCATTTACCAACTTTAATTTAGTTTGGTACAATACCAAAAGTACGGGGCACCCAGTGAAAATCTCACTTACTGGTAATAGTTTGCTTGTCTAATATGCTCAGCATTTAACTATGTAAGACACTTTTAGTCTTGTCTGTTATAAATAATAACATACTCTGGGAAATTTCTCTTAAACCATTTTAGGGCAAGTCCCCTGTGATGTAATGGCTGCAGCCTCGAAGTAAGCTAATTCGAACTCCATTCGCGCTATTAAGCTCACACTCGGAAAAATATTCTTAGGAAAGGTATTGAACCTCCTTATTTCCCTAGTTATGGGTTAGATAGTATCACGGCTGTTCTTCTACAATGATGGCTTTGGTATTAAATGACCCAGAAAGGTTGATATACCATTGAACTAAGGAACCAAACCAAACCCAAACAAAATAAACCAAACCAACCCTTGAACCATTTTATGAAATATTTAAAAAAATATTTTTCTGAATTGTCAATATACTGTCCCATATATATATATATATATATATATATATATATATATATATATTACAGATACTTTATACCTACTAGGTATAGATATATGAAAAAATGTTATCTAATTAAATTAAATGCCGGACATAGATAAGCTTTTCTGTTACATGAAACGAACAAATGTTAGAGACATTAAAAAAAGATGGTGTTCAACATTTGTTGTTGAAGATATCGTCTGCTTCGATCAAATAGCTTGACAAACAGAATTTAAGCTAAATAAATAAACGAATAAAAGTAAGAAGCAAGTTGTCCGATTTCTGTCATACACTATCTCCATCGGGATTATTTATTTGTGTCTATTGTTATACTTTCCTTCCAGTTTTTCCTTCCAGTTAATAATAAATAGCTTCTGATATCCGCCGGCCGGGCCGTTGACCGAATTTGGTGCCTGCGGTAAAGTGGTAAAACCGGAGAAGTTGAAAGAGTGACATCGTCAAAATGTGGGCTGAACAAGAAAAAACTAAACAAAACAAAACAAAACAAAAAACAAAACAAACAAAAAAAAAACAAAACAAAACTGAAAAAACAACAAAAAAATTAACAAAAAGATTGCATGACAAAAAACAAAGATGTCTGTCTTAGATCAAAATTGTTGGGTCAGGAACTCTTTTCTTTTATCACTCGACAAGGGGCCTATTTATTTATTTATTTATTTATAGTATTTTAACTCTTTTTGGCTTTTTTCTTTCTTTCATATAACATTTTTACTCTCTCCTTTCTCTCATTTTTTTTTTATTAAATGAATTTCTTTTATTTCTTTTTTTCTTCCTGTCAATTAATATACGGTTCCCTTTTCTTCAGCTTTTTACGTTGTTTTTCATCTCTCTCTTTTTTCTCCTTCATTTTGTTTGTTTCTTTCTTTCTAGAAAATAGTTCTCTTTCTTTCAAAAGTTATATTTTCTTTCTTTCTTTCTTTCTTTCTTTCTTTCTTTCTTTCTTTCTTTCAATACTAATTTTTCTCCTTTCTTTAATTTCTATTCTTTAAAAATAATTGTATTTACTTCTTTCTTAAAGAAATTTTATTTTTTTAAAAATGCAATAATTTTCTTAAATTTTTTCTTCAAATAATTTTTCTCCTCCTCCTCCTCCTCCTCCACTTCCTTCCTTCCTTTACCTTTTCCCCATTTATCTCTCAGCGTTAATCATTCATATCCCACCTTTATTATTTCTAATCTTCGAGAAAAAAAAAAAAAAAAAAAAAAAAAAGAAAGAAAGAAAGAAAGAAAAAAGATACAAAAATTCTTTTTGAACAGCTTCATTTCACTTTTACGTTTTTTTCTTTTTTAATAAGGAATCTTTTTATTTCTTTTAAAAATTCTTCAGCACAAAAAAAAAATAACAAGTAAAAAGCGATTATCACATCTGTTTTTAGAGGCATTGTCATTCTAGGCAGGAACCCATTTGTTTTATGAAGCATAAGTTTTTTCCCCTCTTTTTATGAGTGTAAGAACTTCGATTGTAGCACTCCATGGGTGGAAATTTTTGCGTCACAATAGAAAAGAAGTGAGGCATATCCTACACAAGGTCTTTTCACCCAAATACAGCAAGACAGATCAAGTTCCCTCGATTTTTATTCTATCTTAGTCTCTCGGCATCTATCTATCTATCTATCTATCTATCTATCTATCAGAGGGACTTAGAATACACTGTCTCTGTTCGCCAATGGTCTGGGAGACCTTGGTTCAATCCCAGGTCGAGTCATACCAAAGACTTTAAAAATGGTACTTGATACCCCTTGCTTAACACTCAGCAATATAAGGTACGTATCGAGGGTAAAGTGGAGCAATCTAGGGAAAGGAGTAGCGCCCTTCCCTACACCTCGGTGTAGTAGCTATTGAAATGGGTGCTTTCGGGTCGCCCTCGACTACGGTTGCCAACTTACTTACTTATTATACCCTGTAAAGGAGTAAGACTCTTCCATTCCCCACAAAAAAGGTTGACTTGTATATGACACTAAACTGTATCTGATGTTGCGGCTCCAGTTCTAGAGATTTCGGAAGTGAGGAGAACCTCTTCATTACCATTATTCCCAGCTCCACACTGTCCCTGAGTTGTAGTATCTGTTAGGGTCCCATCTGTGGATCAAATGGATCTGATTAAAAATAATTTGTATTCAGTACTTACCTAACTCAATCTTTCTATTGCCATTTTTTTGGGGGCGGGGATGGCAAGTTTAGATTCTAAACCCTTTTTTATTTTAAGTTAAGCGTATGAAATAAACTTTTTCGTCAGCTTGGGCTATTCAGCACAAAAATGTCTCTTTCTTAAATATCTTAAATATTAAAGAAATGTTTTTGTTGTGTTTTCACCACAAAATTAAAAAAGTGCTTTTATTTAAAACGCGATGGTTATATCGGAATTTTAATTTTGACAGGCTACACAATTAATTTTCTAGTCTTACATATTGTGACTTGGGTTATAAAATCCGCGTTCGACCATACAAACAAATGGTATATGCACAACCCAGCACCTGTCCTAGAAAATGACTCGCATAAACTCCTATGGGACTTTAACATACAAACGGATCACCTAATCCCGGCCAGAAGACCAGACCTCATAATAATCAACCAAAAAAAGAGAATCTGCAAAATTGGCGACTTTGCTGAAAAGAAGGATAAGTACCTCGACCTTGCTAGAGAATTGAAAAAGCTGTGGAACATGAAAGTAACGATTGTGTCAATTGTGATTGGTGCGTTAGGCACAGTAGCTAAAGGATTATTAAAAGGCCTGGAGGACTTGGAAGTTGGCGGACGGGTAGAGACTATCCAAACGACAGCATTGCTGAGGACGGCCAGAATACTGAGATGAGTCCTGGAGACTTGAGGAGACTTGCTGTCACTCAAACTCCAGTGAAAAACCATCAGCTAATACTGATGTGAAAAACTCCAGAGGAGTAATAATGATAATGATAATACTGAGAAGAGTCCTGGAGACTTGAGGAGACTTGCTGTCGCTCAAACTTCAGTAAAAAACCATCAGTTGGCGCTGATGTGAAAAACTCTAAAGGAGTAAATAATAATAAAAGTATGAAACATGAAGGTGACAATTATACCAATCGTGATTGGTACTTTTGGTACAGTCACCAAATAATTATTAAAGGGATTGGAGGACTTGGAGGCAGAGGGACGAGCGGAGACCATCCAAACTACAACATTATTTAGAACGGCCAGAATACTGAGAAGAGTCCTGGAGACTTGAGGAGACTTGCTGTCGCTCAAACTTCAGTAAAAAACCATCAGTTGGCGCTGATGTGAAAAACTCTAAAGGAGTAAATAATAATAAAAGTATGAAACATGAAGGTGACAATTATACCAATCGTGATTGGTACTTTTGGTACAGTCACCAAATGATTATTAAAGGGATTGGAGGACTTGGAGACAGAGGGACGAGCGGAGACCATCCAAACTACAACATTATTTAGAACGGCCAGAATACTGAGAAGAGTCCTGGATACTTGAGGAGACTTGCTGTCACTCAAACTCCAGTGAAAAACCATCAGTTGGCGCTGATGTGAAAAACTCTAAAGGAGTAAATAATAATAAAAGTATGAAACATGAAGGTGACAATTATACCAATCGTGATTGGTACTTTTGGTACAGTCACCAAATAATTATTAAAGGGATTGGAGGACTTGGAGGCAGAGGGACGAGCGGAGACCATCCAAACTACAACATTATTTAGAACGGCCAGAATACTGAGAAGAGTCCTGGATACTTGAGGAGACTTGCTGTCACTCAAACTCCAGTGAAAGGCCATCCGCTAAAATTGATACAAGTGGAGTACTGGAGATGCATAACTCCTTGACAGTAAAACTAAGATCAGATCGGAGAGGTCAGACATCGCGACTACTACTACTACTACTATACGTAAAAAAAATGGATTTGGCATTAAATAATCTACAAAGCTTGATATGCCATAAAACCAAACCAAACTAAGCCAAACCAAACCAAACCAATCATATGCGAACAAGAACTTATATATTTTTGAAACAATTTAACTGTGTGCGAACAAATAATTAGTATCAAATGAGATAGGAATACTTGATAAATTGAATTACGAATGTGAAATAGTAATACTTAACTGTATGCAAATAGAACAAGGAGTTTTAACATAGCAATATTTGAAACCATTTAACTATGTGCAAACAAATGATTAATATTGCATAGAACAATTAATATTAAAAGGTAATACTTGAATCTATTTAAATGAGTGCAAACAATAAACAGCAATACTTTAACTGCGTGCAAACAAATAGGCTCTAACTAGTTTAAGAGTAAAACAACTTACCAGCTATTCAATCAAAAATCATGCACACACACACACACACATATGTATCTATATCTATATATATTGAATAAATCTTATTAGATAAGTTATATAATAAATTTATTTCAACAAACCTTTTTTTCAAAAAGGCATTTCATCAGATGGTCAGAATAATTGATGGAGTTTCTTCGTTATATCGAGAAATACAATTTACCTTAAGTTACATATTTAAATAATGATAAATTAACACACACACACACACACACACACATATACATATATATATATATATATATATATATATATATATAAAGGAAAGAAAGCATCTTGGTATACAAATATACAAACAAAAGTATTAATCCAATAGATTATGAATCAGAAAGTACAACACCGGAAATAACGAAATAAATTCTTATTCATAAGCAATTAGATTATTATTTTTTAGTATACCAAGATGCTTTCTTTCCTTATATATATATATTACAACAATGTACGGTTGTCACTGTCTCACTTGGTGGGTTTGTGGTAGATCAGACGCGGTATAATTTGTAGAGTGCTCAATATCTGTGATGGAGCTCTTATATAATGTAATAATAAATAAATACATATTGGTTTTTATACATATTTAATTGTATGGATGCTTTGTTTAATGGCATATCAACCTTCTTGGGGTTTTTAATGTCAAAACCATCCTTGTTGAAGAATAGTAGTTGTACTATTTAACTCATATCTGGGATTGGGGAGTAAGGGGCTTTATATCTTTCTCAAGGGTATTAGTCTGGAAGTGAACATAATAGCGTGACTGGAGTTCGAACTGACTTCCGAGGATATTGTTGTCCAGCACGTTAGCCACTACGCCACAGGGACTCCTCATCTACGGAAGGGTTGGGCACATCCTTCCATCCATCCATCGAATAAGTAGCAGATTCTAAATTTCGTTATCAAGTGAACGTAAAAGTTTCCAGTAAAAATCCGGTGCATTCAGTCACTCGTCTTAAAAAAAAAAAAAAGAAAGAAAAAGAAAGAAAAAGAAAAGAAAAACAAAGCTGAAAATGTTTGCATATCACAGACAGGATAAGCATAAATTTATTACGACTTTTTCGGATATCTTAGATTTTATAAACCTATAATTGTACTGAGTGCTCAAGTAATCAGAGCGTGGAAAAGATTTACCAGCTAACTTACAATAGCCAATTACACTTTGTGGCGAGAAACCGAGGGAATCTTTTATCTGATAAAAAAAACAAACAAACCTGAAACTCGGTGAGTTTTTTTTTATCTGATTGCAAACTTGTGTCTCTGTCTGTTAATCGATCACAACATTGATTTTTACATTTTTTTAAAAAAATACATTTTTTTATTCTTTTGTTTTCTTTTGTTTTCAATTTATTTCTTTATACAAATGTTTATTTTGACTTCACAATTTCTTTTACAATTGCTTTTGCTTTGCAACTTGCTTTGCTTTATATATTTGAATCATCTGGCCATTTTATTGATAAACAAAACCCCTTTACTTTATCTTTTTTTGCTCTTTTTTCTTTCTTGTTATTTTCTTTGTCTACAGATTTTTTCGTCTAGTTTTCCTTGACTTTTTCCATATTTCTCTCTACATTAGAATTTGTCACGATCCCTCACTCAAGTTTTTAACGACATCTAAAAATAGAAAAAAAAATAAAAACGTGTAATTAATAATTTTCAAAATAACTTTTGCGGATAAACACAAGCTATACCCCATTGTGAATTGAATTACCACGACCAGAAAATCCGGCAAGCACTTGCGCGCGACATATGGAAACACTGGACAGTTGTTTCGACCTTTTTAGGTCTCACCAGCAGTGTATACTGTGGTCTTCCCCATCAGAGATCGAACCAGCGACCACAGAATGCAGAGCCGAAACTCTACCACTGACCACCCACATCGCACGCAAGTCACCCCAAATCAACTAGTCATGGTAATTGCGCGGGCAATTAGCTTGAATGTGTCTTACAAATTACATCTGTACTCTTTACAGAGGACACGGTCACCTCCAGGGCTACATCTTCCCAGGAGCATTGGAAATACGCATCAACGTAATTATTATAACCTCAAGGGTAAGGATACAGATGTACATTTTCTTTTTTAAGTAGAGGAATTATATTATGAATTGAATTACAATGACCAGAAAATTCTGTATGTCACGCGCAAGTGTTCGTCGGATTTTCAGGTCGTGGTAATTCAGTTCACAATATAATTCCTCTACTTAAAAAAAAGAAAATGTTCATCTATACTCCATTAGTCAATATCAGTCCACTAGTCGCAGAAAACAAACATAAGTTTTTTCAGGCTAAGCTAAAATATCAGTCTCGAATTTCACGACGATTACCAAGCTTTATCCTTAAAGGAATTCAGGAGTAACACGTAAGGAAGTAATTAAAAAACGCTAAAAGAAATTACGTATACTATACACGTATAATAAATAATAATCCTACAAAACATATTTTGTAACTGATTGCTTATCGGCAAAATGATAATTAAAAAGACGGCATCGACCCACCTCAACTTCCTGTTATTTGTTTTAAGGTTTGATTGTTTAATATGCTTAACCTTCTTTCACATTATTTGAAAAACTCCTCTGCTATAATATTAATCAATATTTTATTACAAACTCGTTTCACATAATTTGCTAAAATCCACGCAACTCTCGTTACGAATTTTATGCAAGATATACAAATTAGAAACAGAAATATAAGTTAGTCGAATATTTATCACATGAGTAAACTGACCAAAGAAAGCAATATTTAAAAAAAAGAAGAAAATTATGTAGGAGTGAAGACCACGGGTTTAATGTATAAAGTAAAAGAACTTCCTCACAAAAAAAAAGCAAAGCAAAAAAAAAAAAAAAAAAAAGAAAATTTCTATATTATTATAAACGAAGAAAGGTGTTGCAAAGAGATAATAGTTACCTCAAAGTCAAAAAGAGATACACTTACCGCCATTTAACTTTTGGGAAGAAAATTTGCTTTTTTTTTTTTAATGTTTATTCGAAAATTTGCACAAAACTGTGCAAAACTTATTCAGCAACAAAGATTTGTTGAAAAATTCCTATCTTGTAAAAATTCCAGAAATATCTTCTGGAGAAAGTTGAATTCTTCTGTAGGTAAAAGAAATGACTTCTGGGGGAAGTTGAATTTTTCTGTAGCTAAAAGAAATATCTTCTGGAGAAAGTCGAATTCTACTGTAGCTAAAAGAAATGACTTCTGGGGGAAGTTGAATTTTTCTGTAGCTAAAAGAAATATCTTCTGGAGAAAGTTGAATTCTTCTGTAGCTAAAAGAAATATCTTCTGGAGAAAGTTGAATTCTTCTGTAGCTAAAAGAAATATCTTCTGGAGAAAGTCGAATTTTTCTGTAGCTAAAAGAAATATCTTCTGGAGAAAGTTGAATTTTTCTGTAGCTAAAAGAAATATCTTCTGGAGAAAGTTGAATTTTTCTGTAGCTAAAAGAAATATCTTCTGGAGAAAGTTGAATTTTTCTGTAGCTAAAAGAAATATCTTCTGGAGAAAGTTGAATTTTTCTGTAGCTAAAAGAAATATCTTCTGGAGAAAGTTGAATTTTTCTGTAGCTAAAAGAAATATCTTCTGAAGAAAGTTGAATTTTTCTGTAGCTAAAAGAAATATCTTCTGAAGAAAGTTGAATTTTTCTGTAGCTAAAAGAAATATCTTCTGGAGAAAGTTGAATTCTTCTGTAGGTAAAAGAAATATCTTCTGGAGAAAGTTGAATTCTTCTGTAGCTAAAAGAAATATCTTCTGGAGAAACTTGAATTCTTTATCTGTAGTAGTTCTGTTACAGAAGTTCCCAGAATATGTTTAAAGACAAAGTTGGTCTGTCTTTGTGAATCCAATTCCTGGTTTCCAACTCAGACTCATCATTCATCAAAAATTGTTTGCCCACAAATGCCAGCGAGCTCAGCCCGCCCTACTATTTTACATATACAGAGGGTAAAATAGTAAGATTTATGGTCATCCCAAGGACATAATTGTGAAATGAAAGCAAACAGCCTCGACCGGAATTATAACTCGGTCAGACGATTCCATTATCCTTGTCGATAACCATTGCACCAGTCCATTCTTGGAGGATTAAACCAACGCAATCAGATTCAGTATTTCCTCTCATCACCAAACTGTATTGTACGAAACTTAGCAAATAATTAAAATTAATCAAACCACACACACACACACACACACACACACACACACACACTGCACTTTAGAGGCACTCGTTGTGTAATAGATGGCGTCGTAGGATATGAACACGGTGACTCGAATTCAAACCCGGGACAAAGCTGTTTGTAATTCACATTGCGCTAATACTCCTGGGAAGGGTATGAATCCAACTATTCTCTCCCACCACCAAGCAATGGGCAAATATTAGGACAGACTGGGCTCTTTAGCCTTCGTATAGCAACCGGTCTAAAAGAAAGAAAAACTCTGAATTCTCATCTTTTAAATTCCTCTTAAAAATTGACCTTATTCCGCATCCAGTTTCTGCAGGGGCTGGTAAATACGCGCACATTCCTCAAAGCGCTGTGGTATATTTTTTATTGGTGCAGATTTATTGACGTTAAAAGTTGAACTCATAACTATGATCATGAGAGACAGATCAAGGTCATGATATATATACACATATATATATATATATATATATATATATGAAGAAAATAGTTGAATACAGAGAGTCAGTCAGAGAGTCATATCGGAATCTGAAGTCAGTTCATTCCGGCAGACATTGCGATGAATCATATATACATAAATATATGTCTATAGTTATGTTATAAGATGTTTATCTATATTGCTAATAAATTCGGACTTTCCTGAAATAAATTTTTTTTTTTTGCTATTTAAAATAAATGAGTAAGTAAAAAAGAGTATATTTTTCTCTATATATGTCTATATAAATAACCCAAAATGCCGTTAAATGTATTAACCAAATCAATCTTTATTCCCGCAATTTGTTTATGTATAAAAATACTTTCCAAAGATGAGGGGAATTATTTATGTCTAGATGAGAATTTTTGCCTTCGATGACAATCAAGTATCTTATCAAGGATCAGAGCCTTGCTCCTTACTTTTCAGGCAGGAATTAAAGTGTAGTATCTGTTCATGGCAACGGTTATTATAGATAAATAGAAAAAAAATGAGTTAAACAATGGCTGCAACGGAATGTTGAAAATGCACTGATGAATATAATCAAACTTTTGTAAATGAATCAAATTTTAGCATGACATAACCCATAAGGAGTTAATATGCTCTTAAACGAATAAACCAAACCAAACCAAGCTTGGCAAATAAATACGGCAAGCCTGGTCGCAGAGATTCTAAACCCGGAGCAGCATCTCACCATTTCACCCAAGGTGGAGGCTTTCAAGAGTTCAGTCGTTGCATGACAGTGATCTCGAAGATTGGGGAAATTTTGCCCTTGCCCACATGTATATATGATTCATCTCAATGTCTCCTGGAATGAACTGACTTCAGATTCCAATATGACTTTCTGACCGACTCTTGTATTCAACTATTTTCTTTATATATATATATATATATATATATATATATATATATATATATATATATATATATATATATCATGACCTTGATCTATCTCTCATAATCATAGTTACAAGTTCAACTTCTTAACGTCAATAAATCTGCACCAAGTGACTTTGCAGGCTGCTAATTTAATAATAAACCTAATACACTTTACACTTATCTCTAGGCTTTCCTCTTAAAAAGGAAAAAATTTAATGTCCATCAGTCTCACTGCATCTGCTGATTGATAGAGCTGATTTGGTTTGGTTTGGCTTGGTTTTATGGCATATCAACCATTTAATGTCAAATCTTCTTTATACATATATATTAAATATATATGATTTGTAAACACATTTTGTTGATAACATTTTTAAATAAGCCAAAGCTCATTCTTTAGCACAAAGTTAAATGGTTCCAAGTATTGATATGTATCACTAACAATTCATTTAAACATCAGTCATTTGTTTACACACAATTAAATGATCAGACAGTTCTATTTCAAACAATTCAGTTGAGTATAAGTCAACAAAGTTAAATGGTTCTTAGTATTGCTATGTATAACTAACAATTCAATGAATCTTTTGTTTAAACCCAGTTAAATAATCAAACAGTTCTATTTCAAACAATTCAATTAAGCCTAAGTCATTTGTTTGCACTCAGTTGAAATGTCAAAGAGTTCTATTTGATCCATAGATAGAACCCTATCAGGTGCTATCACTCCGTGCTAGAGTGGACCTAGGAGCGATGGCAATGAAGGGGTACTCGGCATTCCTGGAAGCTGCAGCATCACTGGAGCCTTAACATCAGATGGTTTGTGTCATATCCAGGATACTCATTGATAGGGGTTCTTACTCTTCTGCAGATATGCAGTAGGTGTATTCTACTAGCCCACCATGAAAAGTGGACGCTCTGTTTAGCGTAATGATTAACCTGAGAGATTTTCAGTGGGTATTCCTTATTGCTAGCCTTGTACCAAACTATGCCGAGCTTGTTAAATGACGACAATCCATGAACAATGAGCTTTTCAGCAGTCATTCTTTTGCTCACTAAATGGCCAAATGGAATTGATCGCCTCGAAAAAGAAAAAAAAAAGCGTCTTGTTTTTATTTTCAAATATTTCTATCAACTGTTTTGTTCGTAATAAATGCAGTGAGTGAGCGATTGTATCACTTGTCAAATGCATCAGCCTGTTCATCGCCATTGCTAGCGTTTGCCTGGTGGTTGGTTAGATGACAGTAAAACACAGAAAAGAAAATAGACGGAAAAGAAGAAAATAATAAACGCTTTTCAATTTTTATTGAATGGAATTATATAACAAAGAATTTTGCTGAATCCGAGTCGGGAAAATAAACTTCTATCTTCCAGGTGTTGAGTCGAACTCGTTTGTGGGGCTTAGAATACGCTGGCTTTATCTCCATGCTTTATCTTCATAAAAAGGGGTATATGTCACAAATCATATCTGATGGTGAGGCTCCTGTTCTGGAGAGTATAGAATACTCTTTCATTCTAATTACTCTTAGTTCCACTCTGGCTCGGAAAGCCAATACTTGTTAGAGTTCAAGTCAGAAAAAGTAAAGTTGGCGACGGCAACCAGAAGGCTCTCTTTTCAATAGCTACTACACTGAAGTGTTGGAGGGGGCGCTAATCATTTACCTGGATTGCTCCACTTTACCCTTGATCTGTACCTAAGTAATGCTGAGTATTAAGCAAGGGGGTGTCAAGTACCATTTTTAAAGTCTTTGGTATGACTCGACCTGGGACTGAACCCCGGTCTGCCAAGCTATTGGCAAACACTCTATCAACTGAGCCAATACACCGGTTCTACAGATCTTTAGGTTTGGTTTGGTTTATTGGGTTTTATGGTATATCAACCTTTGTAGGTTATTTAATGCCAAATCTATTTTTTATGTAAATAATCTGTTCTATTTAAAACAATTCAGTTTAGCATAAGTACAGTGTAATTATCAAAAACATTTCTATTTCAAACTATTCAAGCAGTTATATGTAACAATTCAGTTAAGTGTAAATACAGTTTTAATGTCGAAAAACTGTTCAATTTCAAATAATTCAGTTAAGCATAAGCACGCAGTTTAAATGTAAGTACGGTTTGATTGTCAAAAACATTTCTATTTCAAGCTATTCAGTTTACTCAAACAATTCAGTTTAGCATAAGTATGCTGTTAGTTATATTTAACCTATAGATAGGACCCTTATCAGGTGCTACCACTCCGGACCAGAGTGGACCTGGGAGCAATGGCAATGAAGGGGTACTCCACATTCCCCAATGCTCCAGCATTGCTGGAACCTCACCATCAGATTGTTTTGTGTCATATCCAGGATACTTGTTGGGGGTGGTTTTCTTACCCCTCTGCAGAGAAGCAGTCGGTGTATTCTACAGCGCCAGCCGACTGGGCAATACAGATATTTAGGAACATTATTTTTTTGTTTGATATCAATACTTGATACCATATAACCAAATGCAAATTATTTGTATTAAGAATAGTTAGTTGAAGTTATAATTGCTTACTAAAGATGAGAATTAGTAATTTCGGGACCAGTTTCTTTGTTCAATGGCATATGAAACTTCGTGGGTTATTTAATGCCAAACCCATCATTGTAGAAGAACCTCGGTGAACTATTTAACACATAGCTAAGAGGATAATAGGGTTCATACCTTTCCACAGGGTCCAAAAATTAACATAATAGCACAACTAGCGTTTGAACTCGTTTACTTCGTGGATGCAGTTCAGCACGTTATCCCTTACGCCAAAGGGAATCCCTCGATAAGTTATTTGAAATCGTATAACCGTGTGCAAACAAATGACTATTCTTAAATCGAAATAATTACTTGAAACCATATAATCATTAATACTAGATAAAAATACAAGCAACCAAATAACTTTAGGCAAATTATTTGTATTAGATAGGAATACCTGATGTCATATAGCTGTAAGTTATTTGTATTAAAGATAGTTATTTGAAGCAATAATTGTTTACAAAAGATTATTATTTTTAGTTCCTTGAAACTATATAACCGTGTGCCAAGAAATGACTCTTATCAAATAGAAATAATTACTTGGTACCAAATGATTATTTGTATTTGATAGGAATACTTGATATCATATGACTATGTACAACAAACTCTTAAAAAACAATTGCATAAAAGTCTTAATATAAACCAACAATGAACGCAATTCCCAAATCTCAAGGCATAAAATAAACGTAGACAGGTTGACAGCCTTTAAAACCAATCAATTTTAGTTGTTTCTAATTACAAAGACATATGCTATTGAAGTTAATTTACTCGGAAAATTTCAAAGGATGACCTAGATACTCACTTAAAATGTGGCCAAACGAGGTTTATTTTTTAACATCGTCCCCTTTCCGTCAGTGTTGAAGTGCTTGGACCCCATCAATAAAAAAAGTCAGACATGACGGTTATCTATATACATATATCATCATCCTCATCAACATCATGATATCTCACTTGCATGGATTTCCCTGACCCTCTGTTGCCACTCGTCTCTACCGTCAATCGCTCTCGGAAGGTCTTCCAGGCTATATCCTGTATCAGTACAGAGCTGTTGTAGATAGGTTCTAGCTGGTCGCTCAACCTTTGCTCGTCCGTGTGAAGGGGTCAATCGAAGTACATCGCTAATGGGTTCGTCCTTACTTCTCCAGCAGTATCCCGCAAGTCTTGTTCGTCTAATTTGGAAGGTTTTCAAGATGAGTAGTAGGTGGCCGTATAGCAGCTGTTTTGTGGGATGTTGCCTCCAAGGTTTGGTCAATACAGCTCGTAGCCTTCTTGTGCAATTGCTGTCAAGCATTCTCTCTATACGCTTAGTCAGCATCCATGTGGTGCGCCCGCGAATATAATTTACATTAATATAATGTCCTGGGTATAAAACTAAACACCATCTGGTGGTGAGGTTCCAGTTCTAGAGTTCTAGAGTTCTGGGTTGCGTGGAATCACTCCTTCGTTGCCATTATTTCAAGGTCCAATCTGACTTGGAGTGGTAGTATCTGTTAGGGTCCCAACTATAGGTCAAATAGATCGGTTCGAAAATTATTTGTATTAGATAAGAATACTTGAAACCATGTAGCTGTTTGAAAACAAATGATTATTATTCAATAAGACTTATAACTTGAAACCATATAATTAATACATACATACATACATACATATATATATATATATATATATATATATATATATATAATGCTGTCGCTAAAAAAAATAACCCAACAATTGTTGATATATCTTGAAACCAACCAACCAACCAACCAACTAATACTCCACTGCAGATATATATATATATATATATATAATTTGCAAACGGATAGTTTGCACATATATGGTTTCAAGTATTACTATCAAACACAGTTTATTCTATTCAACATTATTCATTTTCAGCACACAGTTAAATGATTCCAAGTATTGTAAATGATTAAATATCTATATCTGACCCAGAGTGGACCTGGGAGTAATGGCAGTCAAGGGGTAATCCACATTCTCCAAGACTCCAGGACTCCAGGACTGAGAGTCATGTAAAGGACACTCGTTATGGCGATGTCTGCAGAGAAGCAGTCGGCTTATTCTACTGCCTCAGACGACTGGGCTGTATAAGATATCAACTATTCCAGTCTAATACAAATAACTGATACTCAATTATATGGTTCAAAGTAACGATTCCTATCTAATAATAGTCATTTGTTTGTGCAATTATTTGGTTTCAAGTAATCAAATAATCCTTAATAAACAATTATATATTCAGGTAATATTCTTAATACAAATCCTTTACAAACATATGGTGTCAACTATTCCTGTTGTATATTGACCCCTGACATAGCCGTGAGTTAGAGATTTCTCTGCACAGGACACACCTGTGTAAATAAGTGGCTGCCGTCACGTGGTTGAACGAAAATGTATGGGCGTTATGAAATGATATATGTAGATACCAATATGCAATACGTAGAGTCTCAATCTAAAGTCAGTTTCAGCGAGAGGCCAGAAGAATTTCGGTCACTCACGGAGAGTGACAGCGAGGGCTTGGCACCCCATTGAGGCAGCGTCCAACAGAGCGGCTAAGAAGTCATAGGTCAATATGGAAGTCTCCATTCTTCTCCCTCTATTTCTGCTTGTCTCTGTCTGTCCGTCTGTCTGTCTCTCACCACAGAAGTTTTGACTCCAAGAAGAATAAAGAGAGTTATATTTTTGTAATCAAGTGTTGAAGTTTCTTCCTTCATTTAGGCTATATAACATTCCGATCTCATACCAATAATTTTATGACTTCAAGTATTTATTTTTATTTGATAATAGTCATTTGTTGGCACGTAGTAATATCGTTTCAGAAAACTAGTAATAAGCTTTAGTAAACGACTAAATCTTCAAGTAACTATTCTTAGTTCAAATCATATACACACGTTTATATGACTTCAAGTATTCTATTTCAACACTAATTAATTTTCAAACACAAATAGAACTATTTAATCATTTACTATACATGAAACCATTTAACTGAGTGAAAAGAAATGACTGACATTAAATTGAATTATTGATATTAGATAGCAAGACTTGAAACCATTTAACTATGTGCAAACAAATGAATAATGTTGACTAGAATTATTACTGTTGAATAGCAATACTTGAAACCATTTGATTGTATGCTCACAAAAATAGCAATACTTGAAAATATTCAACTGTTTGCAGATAGAATTGTTAGTGTTAAATAGCAATATTTGAAACTGTTTTACTGTGTGCAAACAAATGAGCTCTGCTTCGCTTAAAAATTGTGTTACCTCCAAACAGTTCACTTAAAAATCATATATGTAGTCATCAACAGATAGACTGTTTCATTGTATCACAACTTTTCAATGGGGTTAGACACGCGAGATGCCTTAAATTGGTTTCGAAACACAGCTGACTTTACCTCAGTCGGATATTTTACCGCACAGCTATCGTCATTCACATCGTAAGAGAAGGTATTTTTACGTATTTATATATTTAAATATACGCGTTTGGTTACCTGAGAAGAGCTTTACATTTACGCGTTTGTGTGTGTGTGTGTGTGTGTGTGTGTGTGTGTGTGTGTGTGTAAACAGGATTTAGTATTAAATAACCTATAAGGGTTGATATGCCATAAAACAAAACAAAACCAAACTGAACGTATTCAGAAGAATATTAGTTGGACGAATGTTTCTTCTCAAAAATAAACATGAGAAAAAACATGCACAAATAACAACAATATATTTATTGTCTGAGCAAAGCTGAATACAAAAGGAGAGAATAGAAATGTGTATAAAAAAGTACCCTTATCGTACGTACGTGTTTGTGAAGATCTAAGAGAATTTAATGTTTCTTATCTATTTGTGAATTATCTGGAATTATTAAATATACCTGTATGTGGGCAAGTAAGCTTAGAGTGTTGAATACTTTGTACTATTCTGTAGTATCGTGTTCAATACAGTACGATGTTCGATTGGGATAAAAGCGTCCTTCAGAGAAGAAAGAGATATCCTATGCGTAAGAGGAAGAGATCTTCGTTTCCCCATCTAATGTACAGCTTTGACAACGCCTCTCGAATCTTTAGTCGAAGTTCTTTGACAGACAGGGAATGATCCCACGTGTCGGACCACTAATTATGATTATCGTCGAAGTTGATTGGATTTCACACAGCATTAATACCTTTGCGAAAGGTATAAATCCAATTATTCTCCCTCTACTTATGGGTAAATACTAGGGCAGACTGGGTTCTTTAACCTTAGTTAGGCAACCAGTCTAGGAGTAGGAAACACTGATTTCAAACCTGTTAAACTACGCTTAAAACTTGACCTTATGTCACTTACACCCTGTGTGGATGGATGCATAATTCTATTTGTAGAAAATCTCGGAGTTACAATGGGAATAATTTCTAAATATCAAGGTTTCGATAAAACGCTACCCGTCAGTCTCATACGTTTAAGTTTAATACAGGATAAGATACCAGAATGTAAAAGTCTTTGTGGGCGAATTCAATATGTAAAATAGTAAATATATAAAAATATAGCGAATTCAATATGTAAAAATTGATCTAGAGAGTTGCATTGATCTTCCAAGACTGGAATGTCCTGGGTATGACACTAAACTGCATCTGTTTGTGAGGCTACAGTCCAGGGGTTTTAGGGAATTGCTGCATGCCTCTCCATTGCTATTACTCCCAGATCCACTCTGAACTGGATTGGTTGCACCTGTTGGGGTCAAATTGGGTTCAATCATTTACTAGGGATAATTATTATAAGTTATTTGAAACCATACAGCCGTGTATAAATTATTCATATAAGATTGGAATACTTGATCAATAGGATTATTTCAAATTAGCAATATTTGAAACCATTTAGGCGGGAGCGAATGATTAAAAGGGAATAGAATTGATAGTGTTAGAAAGGAATACTTGAAACCATTTAACAGCGCGCGAACTGATGAGTTCTCTAAACTGGTTTTAAAATAAGGTTACTAACAAACTTCGTTTACAAATATAAACAGGATTTGGAATTAAATAACCCACAACCGTTGATATGCCATAAAATACCAACCAACCAACCAACCAACCGACCGACCCAATTTCAAGACAGGAATAAAAGCTACTCAGTGTGCATTTATATAAACTCCTTAACGATAATCCTTTGTTATTTTAAAGAACTCTTTATCTTGAGTTTGATGAGTGACAATCTGCAGGAAGGGCTAGCCTAACTTTAAAAGTATCTTTTCTTGAGATGTCCCAGCAGAATTTTTTAATTTCATATGAAGAAATCACAAAAGAAAAGGTTTGTCTAAATATATTTGACTTTTAGACCGAAGCTCATTGAGCCTATTTATCCCACTTAAGCCAGTTGATTTAAAGGAAACCACTCAAGCAAGGACAAACTACAATTACAAGAATGAAGTAAACAAATATACATTTATTCAATGAGCAAAAAGATTTCTTGACCATATATAGTTCTGGAAAATGTTCCTTGTTCATTGACTCGAGACGTACAATTTTGACTAAATTTGGGGATCTTGTTGGTGGACTTATTATGCATACTATAGTTGAGTTGACATATATGGAAAGTTAATGAGAACGCTTGACTTTTTCCACAAAGAACCACACCCTGTAAGTTTCTGAATTTCGCTTCCAAACACAACATGCCATTCTTAGATAAAAGACGTAAATGAAAAATAATGTCTATTTTTGGCGTGGAACTGTGAAAACAAAGTTCCGGAATCTTCCAGAATTTGGGATTGGCTGAAATAAACAGACAAAAGAATTGCGCGCAAAATTATTCAGAGTCTATTATAGAAAAGAAAAAAAAAAGAAAAAAGAAAAAAGGTCACCAATTGTTCTATACACCAAAAGTTCAAGATTCAAAACTTTGCAGAGCTTACATAAACGCAAACAACAAAGTTTATAGGATGCAAGGTTTTTCAAATGGAGTGTACGTAGCTGACGTCACATCTGCCGTCATGGTGAATCCCTATGCAATGCGATTCCCGGGTTCTTACATTTTTTTTCCTGTGCTGCAATTGGCCTATCGACTCTCCGGATGTCGAAATGCTTTCCATGTCATCACATTTAGCCTGCACTTCACGATCGTCTTGGAACGCTGACGTCACGAAACACTTGGAGTTCCATTTCGACAAAAGAGCGGGTAGGCGCGTCCCTGACAACCGGAATGGTCTTCAGGTTACCATCTCAACGGCACCGCCTCCATCATCGCCGCTACTGCTGCCTCTATAACCAGAATAGCATCGCTATCACGCCATTACCAATGCGGGGAAAACGTTTACATGTTTAATATGAAACACGCGTAAATATTAAGATTATAATTAGCATCTGATGTTGTTTGGTTGCTTGTTTGTTTGTATCATTACGACTCGAGTACTATTACTGATGACAGTATTACAATATTAGGATGTAAACATCAACACAAGGTAATTATAAACATCAACATTATCTTCATTGCAACAGTTGTAGCTTCTTCGGGACGTGAGTTTACTACGTTTGAATGGTATTATGTTGGCACCACCACCACCACCACCACCACCATCATCATCATCAGTAACATTATCATTCTAAAAGTAGAATGGCACAGTTTACATTTAGAAAATTCCCGGTATATAAGACGCATCCTTTGCATCTAAATAACTGTTCTCTATCCCACAGCGTCCAATGCACTGGTATTAAAACAAGAGGATTATCTACTAAAGTTTAAAATTGACAACTATGATGCTTGCAGCGGTTGCAGGAATCTTAGTTTCTCAAATCCCTTTATAAACCATGGGTCTTATTTACTAGGTAATACTCTGTATATATATATATATATATATATATATATAGAGAGAGAGAGAGAGAGGTAGAGTAAGAGTGCTATGCAGAAATTTTGGTCACGTGTGACTTTAAAAAAGTTTCTGAATTCCAAACCTTATTCTTGTCAATAAGCTTCAAGTATCTCACGTTAATCTGAGAATTAATTTTTATTTATTGCGGACTTTTTGTCCTCATCTTGGTAGTTTTTTGTGTTGTTCCTTCTTTCACTACGTTTCGGCCAAATTTCACTTCTGGCCTTCTTCAGGTGATTTACCGCGACCTCGGATAGGAATGCTGAGTCTTGTAACCATATCCGCAGTAATTACTGCCTTCCATAGTTGTTGTCTATCACACCACGTTTTTGACCAAGTAAACCTCCGGCCGGCTTGGGTAGGATTTGAAACCGCTATCTTCTGACAATGCTCACCTGGAACCGTAGAGACTCAATGCCTCTCTCCAATTAAAAGACATCTCACGTTAAGCACAAATAATATCTAATACAATTTAAAAAAATCTCTCTCTTTAATTATTAATAGCATTTTTTCCAGAACATTTAACATTAAAAAATTATCCTATGCTAATATCGCACAGCATCTCATTTGCTGGTATCATGACGAGGGTGTTGTTTACCGAAACTTAAGATTGACAGCTAGGGATCTTTGAGGGGTTGTAGTGAGCAGTCGTCCCTCTCCTAGAAACCTTAGTAAACTATGCGTCTTATATATAGAGAAATATGAGCAAATTTAAACTATGCGTCTTATATACTGAGAAATATGATAATTACAGTTATCATAGTTTGTGTATACATGTACTCCTTTCCAGCAAGTTGCTCATTGTTGCGATTTACTAATCTGAGCCTAGTTTAGCACAAACATAAAAGAACGGGGCACCCAGTGAGAATCGAAATCACAAACCCTAGATTGCAAACTTTTACCCTAGGCGAGGTGCCCAAAGTGCTCCTCGTTAATATCTAATAAATTTAGCTGAGTTTCAGGACACAGAGGTTGGAAGCCCTCGTGGCATAATGGGTAAGTGATAGACTGCAGTCACGAAGTTAGCGAGTTCGATCCTCACTCGCACTATTACATATACTTTCGGATTAATACCTTTACGAAAGGTATAAACTCATTTATCGGTTAAATAGTACCGCTGCGTTTTTTTAATGAGATGGCTTTGCGCATTAAATATGCTATTAAACAAAGAAATCAAACTAAATTATGGTTCCCTACGAGGATCAGATACAATACCAAGGCTGGCACAACGAAGCAATTATATGACATGCAAAGAACATTCAGTCCAAAGCAGACACAGTATGAAACTCGTTACTTGTCATAACGCCTTGGTCATTTTTACATTCTACGACCTTTAAGAGGCATGAACTTAGAAGAATTAAACTCAAGTTAGATTCTTTATCTCCAATCCACAATGTTTGTTTAATGGTTGTAGAAAATGGTTGCTTGATTGATTGATTAATCTAAACGTCTTGTTAACTCTTCTAGGGTTATTTCATGCCAAGAGGTTTGGGAATTGTAATTACTGTCGTCTATATTTAAAATTCTTGTGTAGTTCCTTCTGAGTTTTTTTTTTTTGCACATAGTTATATAATATCAAGTATTTATATAAAATACAAAAATATGCAAACGTATCTATTTGACCCAAACTACAAACCGACCTATTTGACCCGAACAGTAAAAATATCTATTTCACCTTAACGACTAACGGATCTATTTGGTGTTTACTGCAAACGACTCTGACCCAAACTACAGATCAATTTGATCCTAACTACAAACAAATTTATTTGACTCTAAGTACAAAGAGATCTATTTGACCCTAACTGCTAACTGATCTTTTGAACATAACTACAAACAGATCTATTTCACACTATCTAAAAACAGATCTATTTGACGCGAACTGCAAACAGATTTATTTGACACCAACTACAAACAGATTCATTTGATCCTAATTACAAGGAAATCTATTTGATCCTCACTGCAAACAGATCTATTTGACCATAAGTACAAACAAATCAATTTGACTAGAAATAAAAACAGATCTATTAGACGAGAACTGCAAACAAATCTATTTGACCTAAACTAAAAATAGATCTACTTGACCCTTAGTACGAGCAGATCTATTTGACGGGAAATGCAAATAGATGTATTTGATCCTAATTGCAAACAGATCTATTTGACTGGAAATGAAAACAGATCTATTTGACCTTAACTACAAACAGATCTATATGACGCGAATTTCAAACAGACCTATATGACCTTAATTGTAAACATATCTATTTGACGCGAACTGCAAACAGATCTATATGACATTAATTGCAAACAGATCTATTTGACGCGAAATGCAAACAGACCTATATGACCTTAATTGCAAACAGATCGATTTGATCCTAACTACAAACAGATCTATTTGGCCATAACCGCAAACAGATCTATTTGACTCTACCTGGAAATAGATGAATGTCAGTAAAGAAGTACTCCACACTTAACAAATCAGCAGAACTGGAGCTCACCATCACTTGTAGTTTAGAAAACATTTTTTTTGGACTGGATATTCTTACCCCTCTCCACGGGGATATAATAAGCGTATTCTAAGATCCACCGACGAGGGAAAATATTCTAGCGCTCCGATAAAGGGTAAACAAAATAACCGGCCCATTGGCACTAGACCAATGGGCCGGTAGAGTGTTCAATCCCAGGGCGAGTCATACCAAAGACTCAAAAAATGGCACTTGATGCCGCCTTGCTTAACATTCAGCATTATAAAGTACGAATCAAGGGTAAATTGAAGTAATCAAGGGAATGGAGTAGCCCCTTCTCCTACATCTTGGTGTAGTAGCTTATAAACAGGGAGCCTTCGGGTTGCCCTTGACTGCGGTCACTAACTTTATATATATGTTGGCCTAGTGGGTAGAGTGTTCACCAATGGTCGGAGAGATCGGAGTTCAATCCTAGGTCGGGTCATACCAAAGACTCAAAAAATAGTACTTGAAACCTCCTGGCTTAACATTCAGCATTATAAGGTACGTATCAAGGGTAAAGTGGACCAATCAAGGGAAAGGAATAGCGCCCTCCCCTACACTTCGGTGTTGTAGCTATTGAAAAAGGGGGCCTTCGGGTCACTCTCGACGACGGTTGCCAACTTTACTTTACTTTTACATATGAAAGAAAAAACTGAAAGAATTAATAATAACGACAATGCTTTATTTGGTTTGGTTTCTTTGTTTAATGGCATATTAACCCGTGTGGGTTATTTAAACCTAAAGCCATCCTTCTAGTAGAACAGTAGTGGTACTAATTATCCCATACCTGGGGGAATAAGATGGTTCATAACTTTCCTTAGGGCATTAGTTTAAAAGTGAATACAATTGCACGAGTGGTATTTGAACTTGCTAACTACAATGCTGCTGTCCAGTACGTTAACAACTACCCCATGGGGGACTCTCCGAGTCTTTGTTGAAGAAATTTCAACAACAATCATCATAATTGTGTTAATTATAATCATCATTCTCATAATTGCTAGGATCGCTTCTAATCATCATCATCATCATCAATATAGTGATAATTATCTTTAAGTTCATTATCTTAGGAATAATTATAAACATGTTTTATTTTCCTCTCATCCTTGGTGTCCTCATTAATTCCATTGACCTTTAACCTTTCTTCACAGTAAACAAATGCCTCTAACTTGATTCTTCCTCCCACCATCTTTATAGTTATAATCCCATCTCTATTTTTGTTGCTATCGATGTCTGCTTAATCTCTTTTTCACTTTTCCGGAAATAGTTTGGTATTTATCTAACCTCCACCTGGCAAGATTTGACACAAAGTCATTTTATAGTGGGTGGCCATGCACAAATCGAGACTCATGCACGGCCGTCACCAAAAAGGCTTGATCTCGTCAGCATTCCCCATTTTCGAGGCATCTCAGGATGAACTCAGTTCTGCCCAGCAGACTTTGCCTGGAGCGTAGAAGGTCCCCTGAAACTAGGCGGTTTATCAGAAATGACAGTCTTGTTATTATTGTTTTTCTTATCTTTTCTATTTTTTAAGAATAACAAACTTATACAAAACAGCAATTCACATTTTAATTTACTTACTATGTTAAAGCACTGTGATTGAATATAATTTTACAAACACCGAAAAACTTTAATGAAAAAGTCGCATCCAATTTATATATCTATATATAATTGTTTGTTGTAGGTCCAAAGACAGAAAGAAATATTTTAAAATGAGTAGCTACACGAAGCGGATTATATATTTTTTGGATTTATTTATTTATTTATTTTGTTCTTACATACGTGTATGTTTCCAGCTTGATGCTTTCGTCAGAGAGCATGTATGTCACAAGAGAGGAATGACCTCCAAATAAACCCATAGTCAACTGAAAACCATTCAAACTGCAAACGCGAGTGAGTTTACATCTCACTGAACACTCCATTAACAAGGCCTTGTGTCATACATGTTCTCTGACGAAAGCATGAAGCTGGAAACATAAACGTATGTAAGAAAAAAAATCCTAAAAGATATACAAACCTCCTCTCGGACCTACTCTTTTAATATATATATATATATATATATATATATATATATAAGTTTGAATAATGTACACTCGGAATTCATGGTCCTGTTTACGCTATTCGCACTTAGATCAGCGTAATATCCATAACCGATATCGAGCACTTTTTATTTATAGATACAGTGAACCTTATAACTGTATTATTAGGTTTGGTTTGTTTGTTTAATGGTATATTAACCTTCGTGGGTTATTTAATACCGAAGCTGTCTACGTAGAAGGACAGCAGTGATATAATTTAACCCATAGCCGGAGATAAGGGGCTTCGTATCTTTCCCAAGGGTATCAGTTTTAAGGTGAACGTAATAGTGCAACTGGAGTTCTAATTTGCTTACTTCAAGGTCGCAGTTCAGCACCATTACAACTTGAGGACTCCTCTTCTGTATTATATATATATATATATATGGCAATTGCTTCGTCTTAACAGACGACAGCCATCTCAATGCTCATCACCATCCTCACCACAGTTGCTGGGTGAATCGTCAGTGACACCCATACCTCGTCCAGGTCTTTCGGAATTGGTGAGATAAGAATGATCCAGAACCATTAAGATATCTGTACTTCGATGGATTTACATGGCACAAGCTTGTACAACACCAATACCACTCACTGAATTCTCGCAAATATAACCCAATGACAAGCAAAAGCAAGATGATTGGTAAATGCGTGGATCGCATGTTTTAGATCAGAGGTTCCGTCTCCTAGATGGATGTCACACCTGTAACTCAAGGGCCCATCACACCTAGGGGTTTAAATGCGACCCCAAACACCACCCAGGGAATTTCTACGTACCAGCGCACAGTAGCGGTTTGTAATCAGAGTATCCTTCTCCTATATATATATATATATACAAAAATAACATTGTTGTGTGGAGCATTCTGGGAAGGGTGGTCTGGCTTATAATTCATGGTTATTTACGTGGCTTTATATTTATTTGTAATTTGTTTTATCTACGCTATTACGCTTAATTCTTCTTCTTCTTCTTCTTCTTCTTCTTCTTCTTCTTCTTCTTCTTCTTCTTCTTCTTCTTCTTCTTCTTCTTCTTCTTCTTCTTCTTCTTCTTCTTCTTCTTCTTCTTCTTCTTCTTCTTCTTCTTCTTCTTCTTCTTCTTCTTCTTCTTCTTCTTCTTCTTCTTCTTCTTCTTCTTCTTCTTCTTCTTCTTCTTCTTCTTCTTCTTCTTCTTCTTCTTCTTCTTCTTCTTCTTCTTCTTCTTCTTCTTCTTCTTCTTCTTCTTCTTCTTCTTCTTCTTCTTCTTCTTCTTCTTCTTCTTCTTCTTCTTCTTCTTCTTCTTCTTCTTCTTCTTCTTCTTCTTCTTCTTCTTCTTCTTCTTCTTCTTCTTCTTCTTCTTCTTCTTCTTCTTCTTCTTCTTCTTCTTCTTCTTCTTCTTCTTCTTCTTCTTCTTCTTCTTCTTCTTCTTCTTCTTCTTCTTCTTCTTCTTCTTCTTCTTCTTCTTCTTCTTCTTCTTCTTCTTCTTCTTCTTCTTCTTCTTCTTCTTCTTCTTCTTCTTCTTCTTCTTCTTCTTCTTCTTCTTCTTCTTCTTCTTCTTCTTCTTCTTCTTCTTCTTCTTCTTCTTCTTCTTCTTCTTCTTCTTCTTCTTCTTCTTCTTCTTCTTCTTTCTTCTTCTTCTTCTTCTTCTTCTTCTTCTTCTTCTTCTTCTTCTTCTTCTTCTTCTTCTCTTCTTCTTCTTCTTCTTCTTCTTCTTCTTCTTCTTCTTCTTCTTCTTCTTCTTCTTCTTCTTCTTCTTCTTCTTCTTCTTCTTCTTCTTCTTCTTCTTCTTCTTCTTCTTCTTCTTCTTCTTCTTCTTCTTCTTCAATTTTTTTTCGGTTTTTATAATTCTCATCTGTTCTTCGCCCTAGACCTATGGTGAGGGAAGGTAGTGATTACATGCATTCTATGTATTTAAGTTTTCTACTGTTTTGGGTGATATTTTTCACTAACATTGATAATACTCTTCTAAAGAGATGAGTAGTTTTGTAAACATTTTTTTTTTGTAATTCATATAGGCTGGGACTGCCAGTTATTTTGTTTATGAGTTTATTTGTCTCTTTCTTGATCATATCCAGTGCTCCTACTATTACTGGCATGGAGGTAGTTATAAGGAGCCACATTTTCTCACTTTCAATTTCCAGGTCTTTGTGTTTATTTCATTATATTCTTTGATATACTATTTATCTATTGGCACTGACATATCAATTGGAATGCATTTATTTCTTTTATAGTCCTTCACCGTTATATCTGGTCTATTTATCATTATTTTTTTTAATCAAGTTGGATCGCAAAGTCTCAGAGAATAGTATTCTCGATTCTGTCATAAGTTCTGCTTAGTGTTTATACCATTATTTCTCATTCAAATATTCCATAGTATTTACATATTTTTCGATGAATATAATGTCCTATTTTATCATACCTTTCTTTATATTCTATTGGTTTTAGGGCTGGGCAACCACACACTAAATAGTTAATTTATTCCGTTTTTGATTGCGCAATCTACATATTGGGTTTGATTCGTTTTTATAATGTTTTTAGTTAATACGCTTTTGTCCTATGCTGCTATTATTAACCCCTCTGTCTCCGACTTCAGTACTTTTAGCCATCGATTACTTTTTACTATATCTATATCGGCATGTCTAATTCTTTGTGCATATAGGCATTTTTGTTTCAAGGTTTTTTAATTGATTTATGTTGCCTCTATTGCTTTATCTTTTATATCAATTACTTTCGGTGTGATTTCGAGTTGTTTAGCAAATCTATTGCTTTCTTTACAAATTAAATATTTTTCTTTTACTTCTCGAATGAATTTGCAGAGTTTAGCATCTATTTTTTCTCCTGTCTGAGTATTTCTTTAATCCTACAGTGGTTGTTTTGTTGGTTAATTCTCAGCGG
The DNA here is from genome assembly GCA_963585895.1 of Sepioteuthis lessoniana. NCBI lineage: Eukaryota > Metazoa > Mollusca > Cephalopoda > Myopsida > Loliginidae > Sepioteuthis > Sepioteuthis lessoniana. The sequence goes on along the minus strand of CAUZXS010001761.1, from coordinate 111,597 downwards.
AGTTAGCCACTTCCACCATTTTCTCTCTTAAGGAAGAGACATTTTGTTATATAATTGCGGAAGAATTTTTTTTTATATTATCATTTTTCGTTGATTATATCTTATCATTCGGGTTAGTTAAGTGAACACATTGAGTGCAGGTGTTCACGCTCGCGCGGGGAAGATGTGACAATCACATATGTCATAATAAAAACCCCGGATAGGAAATGGACTGGGGATGTGATTGATGTCATGCCCGGAAGCGATGGGCTGGGATTCTTGGGTATTTTGAAAAAAGCGGTCAGTTGAGATTTGAATCTAGACGAGACCATTTGGGTCTTGGGGGTGCGCTGCGCGTTGTCGGGTCATATGGAACAGTCAGCATAGTAAAAATTGTGTGTCTCTCTCTCCTCGTGTTGAAAACCTAAAAGTCAAGAAGGTAATAAATGTTTCGTACCTGAACCAAGAGAGTTGTCAGTGTTTCGTGGGATTCCTATAAATGTATATTTTACATATATGTATATTTCACATATCGTATTATGGCTATATTACAGTTTGATATCTGCTCTTAGGTGATGCATTCTCTTGCTGACTATTAGTTTCCTGACTTTAGTATATATCAGTTTACTTCAGCTAACGTCCAGTATATTAAAACTGAATATCACTACTGGTATTACCAGGGAGTTACTTGCTATAACTTTAGTTTTTGCATTCAATTCTGATTTAAATATAGCTCTACGCAGTCCTCAATGCTAGCGAGTCCTCATCCTTCTTGTCTTGATACATATAGTTTGTCTATGTCATGTCTTTGATCTAAGGCCTTGTGCGTAACCATCAATTTGCTTGTTTTTTTTAGTCCGCTCGTCTGAGTTCTTTTCGAATCCATTTTAAGAATGGTCAAGAGTACGTTACTTGGGGAACTGCCCAAGTGTTTATCCCTTTGAGGTGATTTATGCATAGCTTGACCATGAGAAGCTACTCTTTTCTTGTTTTTTTTTCTTTCATTTCTGCTTTTTTGATGGTGTCCACTTCAAATATTCCCAAGTACTTGTAGTTTTCCTTCTCTGCAAGCGTTCTGATTGTTTCCTGATTTGTTTCTCCTTTCCCACTTTTCATTATAAATATTGAATATTTTTCTTGGCTAGTTTGGATGGTCTCAGCACGTTCGCCGATTTTCAGATCTTCCAGTCCACCCCCCTTTACCAAGCCTTTGGGGGTCGTTCCAAGCACACCGATTCCAACTGATAACATCATCACCTTCATGATCCATTACTTTTTAGATCTTTGGTAAGGTTCAAGTACTTGTCTCTCATTTCGTTTTCTCTGATTAATAGTTTATTCATTTTGCCCCTTAAAAGTTTTTCACATCAGCGATTGCTGATGGTCTTTCACTGGAGTTTGAGTGAAAGCAAGTCTCCAGGACACTTCTCAGTATTCTGGCCGATCTAAACAATGCTGTAGTTTAGATAGTTTCCACTCATCCTGTTATTTCTAAGTCCTCCAGTCCTTGAACCGATCCTTTGGTGACCGTTCCAAGAGTACCAATTTCAATTGGTATAACCGTCACTTTCATGTTCCACAGTTTTTTCAATTCTCTGTAAGGTCGAGATACTTATCCTTCTTTTTGCTTTCTTTAAATTTTACTCTGTGGTTCACAAGGACAGGAAAGTCTAAAATTCTACCAATTCTCATTTTTTTGTTGATTATTATAACGTCTGGTCATCTGGCCAAGATCAGGTGCTCCGTCTGTATCTCAAAATTCCAGGGAAATTTGTGCCTCTCATTCTCTAGGACAGATTCTGCGTTGTGCATATACCATTTGTTCATATGATCTAATTTAGATTTTTTGCACAATTCCCCGTGAGTCACCTTGCCCACCCAGTTGTGTCTAGTCTTATACTCTTTCTGTGCTTTTATTATTATTATTCACTCATTAGAGCTTTTCACATCAGCTTTAGCCGATGGTTTTTCACTGGAGTCTGAGTGACAGCAAGTCTCCTCAAGTCTCCAGGACTCTTCTTAGTATTCTGGCCGTTCTCAATAATGCTGTCGTTTGGATGGTCTCTACTCGTCCGCCAACTTTCAAGTCCTCTAGTCCCTTTAGCAATCCTTTAGTTACTGTTCCAAAACGCACCAATTACAATTAGTATAATTGTCACCTGCATGTTCCACAGTTTTTTTCAATTCCCTAACAAGGTCGAGGTACTTATCCTTCTTTTCATATTCTTTCAGTTTTATTCTGTGGTCAGCCGGGACAGCAAAGTCTACTATTTTGTAAGTTCTCTTTTTTTTGTTGATTATTATTAAGTCTGGTCTTCTGGCCGGGATTAGGTGATCCGTTTGTATGTTAAAGTCCCATAGGAGTTTATGCGTGGCATTTTCTAGGACAGGTGCTGGGTTGTGCATATACCATTTGTTAGTATGGTCGAATTTAAGTTTCTTACACATTTCCCAGTGAATCACCTTACCGACCTAGTCGTGTTTCGCCTTATACTCCCGCTGTGCAAATTTGCATTATTATTATTATTATTATTATTATTATTATTATTCATGTATGTATGTTCTTAGTGAGTCGATGTTTCCATTTCTTAAAACTTTCTTGCACCTCGTTTTCTGGAATACTTCTCCGTTATCTAGTCGCGTCCAGCTGGACATCAAGGATATAAGCAAATTTTAGTCCTTTCAGGGTATTTTTGAATTTTAGAAATAGCCCAGAAGTCTCGTGAATAAGGTCCGTTTCTGTAATGGATTTCTGACTCCGGAACCTGCGAATTCCTGTAGCGTCATATGCAGGCACATTACTACGGTAGCAAATCTTCTTGTCAAGCCAAAATCTGGCCCTTTTTCTTCGAACAAAATCTTGCAATCTTTTCAGTACTTCCAAATAAACATGTTTCTCCTCGTGCTAAATATTTGTTGAAAAATATTTCCTGATAGTCAAAGAAACGCACAAAGAAAGTCTAATATTGCAAGTGAGACACGCTTTTTTTTTCGGCCGGGATGGAGTTTTTGTTTCCACTTTGGCATTTTGTTTCCGAGTTTTATAAAACAAAACTAAAAAAAAAAAAAAACCAAAAAAAAACAAAAAAACCAACAACAAAAAACAAACCAAAAAGCAAACAAAAAAAAACAAAAACAAACAAAAACAAACAAAAAAAAGCAAACAAAAAAACAAAAACAAACAAAAAAACAAAAAAAGCAAAAAAACCATGTTACACCGTCGGCCATGAACCTGATTGGCATTTCGGCATTACTCACTAGATCAAATGAAACGTGGAGCTGACATTGTTTTACGCTCATCGGTCTAAATTCGAGTCACAATCTTTGAGAGAATTTTTTTCATTCCCAGTAACTGGCTGAATGCGTCTCAAAAAAAAAAATGGAAGTTGGAATATGTCCAGATGTTTGGGCACAAATGTTTGTCTGACTCAACCTATCGTCATGCTGCAGTTATTCCAGGAACAAAATTGTCACAACACCTCGGAAACACACACAAAAACCCACACCAACGGACACACACACACACACACACACACACACACACACACACACACACACACACACACACACACTTGAATATACATGAAAATTAATATTATTTCATAACTGCGTGTAATTTATTAGTAATAGATGGTACTAATTTGATATTCTCGGAATTAAATAATCATAACATTTCGCGCGTGCGCGCACATCCACACACACACACACACACACACACACACACACACACACACACACACACACACACACACACACACATATATATATATATATATATATATATATTAAAATTATTAAATAGGAATAGTTACTTTAAACCATGTAATCACGTATGAATTATTAGAACCAGAAAATATTAATTTCATATTCCAGAAATTAAATCACCTCAACACATCGTGTATATATATATATATATATATATATATATATATATATATATATATATATAGTGTGTGTGTGTGTGTGTGTTTACAATTTGAAAAAAAAATGCAATTTAGAATATTTTCTTACAGTGATCAATTCACTATTGAGCCATGTTGTTTTTTTAAAGAAGTGATTTTAATTTAATCACAGTCTGGATAAGAATCTATCTATCTATCTATCTATCTAATCCCTCCGCAGGAGCAGGAGGTCAATTCTTAAGCGGAGTTCAACAGGTTTGAATTCTGTTATCCCTTTCCTAGACCAATTGCCAAAACCAAGATCAAAGAGCCCAGCTTTCCCTATAGCTGGAGAATTCATAGATTTCCAAAGGCTACACACACACACTCACACACACACATATATATATATATTCACATTTTTTGTATTTGATAGGAATAGCTTATATCATAACTATAAGAACAAATGAATATTGACTAATAATAAGTAAAGTTGGCGACCATAGTCGGAGGCGACTCGAGGACTCCCTTTTCAATAGCTGCTACACCAAGGTATAGGAGAGGTGTAGGGTACCACTCCATTCTCTGGTTTGCTCCATTTTACCCTTGATCCGTACCATATAGAGCTGAGTGTTAAGCAAGGCGGCATCAAGTACCATTTTTTGAGTCTTTATGACTCGACCTGGGATTGAACCCCAGTCTCCCGGACCATTGGCAAACACTTTACTCATTAGGCCTGTGGCCCGGTCAATAGTATTAACTAATAGTGGACTAAAAGTATATTAAAAGTGTATAAATGACTATTAGGAATATCTGACACCATATAACTGTGCAAACAAACGTTTGTTGTCAAATGAAGTGTAATTTAAAAAATGATTAAAATGATACGTTGAACATATTGTGATAATCATAATGAAATATTTACAAATGAATCAAATCTTGCCATTAAATAAGGGCTAAGGTGCCATCTACCTATAAAATAACGAGTCTGAAATTGGTTGACCAGTTAATATTTCCCCATATTTACCGACCCCTCCACTCGGGCAGGATATGACGCAAGGTCAATTTTTTAAGCGGAGTTTAACAGGTTTGAATTCAGAGTTTTCCTTCTCCTAGACTAGTTGCCTCACCAAGGCTGAAGAACCTAGTCTGCCCTACTATTTTACCCATAGCTGGAGGGAGAATAATTGGATTCATACCTTTCCCAAGGGTATTAGTGCAATGTGAAATGCAATCAGTTTCGTCCAGGAATTTTACCCATTGCTGGAGGGAGAATAAAATTGGTTGACCAGTTCATATACTTCGGTAGCAGTATCTCATTTACTGAAAGATATATCAACGTACGCACTGGCAAAGCATGGATTGCTATGAATCTCATTAATTGAAATGGGAATTCTTTCCAGTTTGTAACCGTGTCAGTACTACCGCATGGTTGCTTCACAGTAACTTTAAAGTAACACCTGGAGAAGAAAGATAGATAGGAACTACACAAGAATGTCGCTGGTTGTTTTTGACGGTTCTTAGAAACAGCTGTACGGTCACTTATATCTTATCTCACAAACCATCCGATTAGGCTGAGCAAGACATGCTGGGCACAGTATGGGGAAGTAAGGACAACTCATAATTGACGTACTTCAATGGACACTACACATGGACACACCAGTGTTAGTCAACCTGCAAAAATTTGCATACATCAGCATTATGTGGACACTGGAAGCCGTCTAATAGTTGGATTTGCGACGATTGATAGGGACGGATGACGAGAAAGAGATTGTAGGGTATCCGTGCTGTCGTTACGCTTTGATGATTAAGACAATGATACCTTTATATAAACTAAGCTTAAACTAATTAACCCTTCATCTTGAAATTACAACGAGGGAAAAGTTATCTTAAGTATTCAGGGTTTTTAATCAACTTCATTTTAATTAGCATTATCTTTGATGTAACTATTTACGGTTTATGTTGCTGTGCAACGCTTTTTGTTGATTTTCTATTTTTTCCTTTCAAGCGAATCTATTTTCATTTGTTGTGAAACAAGAATATCAACAGAAGCTGTAAATATTTCAATTACAAACCGTATTGTCGACGTCCAGCAACTTTTAATCAGACCGAGTCGAAAATTCATCCACCTGATCGCGACTGCGTCTCGGTGGAGCATCGTGACGTCATCATGATTTACGTCATGTGTTCATGTCAGCGCGTATGCATATTTCTATCCAAAGGTTCCATCTCCAAAGGCATATTACCCACACCGTGTCACAACAATGCAAAGATTGACGTTTGACAATCAAACAAGCAGGTCGGCCGTCCTCGACAGGAAGTTGATGACGTCATTGTATCACATGACAACTAGCCTTAGAGTTGTCGTTTGGCTTGAAAAACAGAAATTATTTTTGCGCTTATTATTATTAATATTGTTTTCAAACAGAAAATCTCCTTATTTTGTTTTCTTTTTTTTTTCTTTCTATTTTTGTTTGCGTTTTCATTCAGGTTCTTGTTAAAAGTTAGGACCTGAAGCAAAAATGGATGACAATTTTTTATTTGACGACGTATCTGAGCGCGAAAGTGAGCAGCAGTTAAAAGATGGCGGGTGTCATAATATTATGAATGTAGCTGCCGTAACAAGTCATTGTTGATATTGTGTAGCGAGGATAATGCTGCTAAAGGTGTGAGTAATACCGCTGGTCAGCAATTGCTTAGATGATTGCTTGAATAGAGAAGAAATTAAAAAAAAGTGTGTAAAAAGACAGAAAGTAGGGTAATGGTAGCATGACAAATGACGCTAAGGAAAAAGAAGAAATTTTATATTGACAGCTTAGAGATAAGTGGGGAGTAAAAGTTCGACAAAGAAGAAGAAGAAGAAGAAGAAGAAGAAGAAGAAGAAGAAGAAGAAGAAGAAGAAGAAAGGTACAAAATTATGAGTAGGATTATTAAAAGATACAAAAGAGAAATATTGAAAAGAAAGCTTTGAGTGAATTCCTTTTAAAAGAATGAAATACGAGGAAGTATGAACCCCTTTATTCCCCCAGATATAGGTCAAATAGTACCACCGCTCTTTTTCTACGAGGAAAGCTATGGCATTAAATAACCTATGAAGGTTGATATGCCATTAAACCGAGAAAGTAAACCAAAATATTGGCAAAAATTATAATAAAAATAAATCATAATTCTTATTTAGACCTTATACACGATATCAGATATTAATTTAATGGTTTGCAAGCAAATTTAATAGACCATTGTTTGGGGAGTTCGATTCTCATACCATATCATATAAGCTACCGGTCGAATTTAAGCTGGCTTACTAAATGTACACGACTCGGGTACCTCATGTGGTGCAACGGTTATACATTGAAACTGTATTTACACTAAACTAAATTGTTTAACATAGAACTGTTCTGACATATAACTGTGTGTAAATAAAATCTGTACTTTTACAAAACTGAACAAGCTGAAGTAGAATTGCTTGACTAAACTGAATAGCTCGAAATAAAAATGTTTTTTTTACAATTAAACTGTACTTACATTTAAACTGCATGCTTTTGCTAAACTGAATTGTTTTAAATTGAACTATTTTTGACACTGAAACTGTACTTACCCTAAACTGAATTGTTTTAAACATAACTAAATAGTTTGAAATAGAAATATTTTTGATAATTAAACTGTGTACTCATGCTAAACCGAATTGCTTTAAATAGAACTGATTATTTACATAAAAATGGATTTGGCATTAAATAACCTATAAAGGTTGATATGCCATAAAACCAAACCAAACCAGAAAGAAAAACCATAAGTGAACATTTTTGTGGTTATAACATACTACTACTGCTTATAAAACTTGAAAAAAACTAATTAAGATTTCTGTCTTAATTATTGTGCAGGTGAGGCGCATAGAATAATGTGAGGTGTATGACAAATCAAAAAATGGACAAAACAGGGCAATCATAAAGCAACTACAAAAGAAAGGTATGACCCCTCAGAAAATCAATGAGAACTTAAGGGTATAGATACTCGGTGACGAGTTAAGGGTATAAATACTTGCTGACGTCTTAAGGGTATAGATACTTGCAAACGACTCTCATGCAACAGCGAAAAAATGGGCTGCAGGATTCGTAAATCGAATATATTTTTCTGTAGCCTAAATCATTTGAATATATCAATAAATAAAATCTATATTGCACTTTGTCCAATAAAACCCGGAAGAGAAATTAGATGTGAAGATCAATTTGGTGATGTGTTTATATATTTTCTTTTTATATTTCATTCGATACGGACATTAGCAGATAATGGTTTTGAAAATATAGGAAAAATATACCAGAGAGTGTTACAAGTGCCCAAGAAGTTGTCATGGCAATGTAATTAAGAAAGCCGTGGGGAAGCATTCGAAATTGTGCTAATCTCCATTTTTATTTATTAATTAATTAAGGGTTGGTTGGTTGTTTGGGTTTTATGGCATATCAACCTTTGTAGGTTATTTAACGCCAAATCCATTTTTATGCAAATAGTCAGTTCTATTTCAAACAATTCACTTTAGCATGAGTACACAGTTTAATTGTCAAAAGAATTTCTATTTCGAGATATTCAGTTTATTCAAACAGTTCTAATTCAGTTTAGTATAAGTACAGATTTAGTTTACACATAGTTAAATGTCAAAACAGTTCTATATTAAACAATTCAGTTTAGAGTACAGTTTCAATGTCCAAAACAGTTCCATATCAAACAATTCAGTTTAGCATAAGTATGCAGTTAGTATGCAGTTAGTTCTATTTAACTCATAGATAGGGCCCTATCAAGTGCTACCATTCCGGGCTAGAGTCGACCTGGGAGCAATGGCAATGAAGAGGTGCTCTGCATTCCCCAAAGCTCCAGCATCGCTGGAACCACAATATCAGATTATTTAGTGTTATATCCAGGACTCTCATTGGCTGGGGGTGGGGGTGTCTTACCTCTCTGCAGAGGTGCAGTCGGTGTATTCTACAGCCCCAGTCGAATGGGTATAATTAATTAAGGGATTTGAAATTATGTTGTGTATGAATTAAAAAAAAAACGGCTGGTAATTGAATTATGATTGAATGGTGTATCAAAATTAATGAATGTTGGGGATAAGGTTTTTGTTATTCTAATCGATTTAACATGTCAAATTAAGTGGAATATTATTTTATTTTAATGTTAATTTAGCCAGAAAATGTGATACGCTGTCGAATCGGCGTCGTCGTTTATATATATATATATATATATATCAATGCCCACAGAATTCGCAGAGTATATATATATATATATATATATATATATATATATATATATATGCTCACAGAATTCGCAGTCTATATATATATATATATATATATGTATTATTTTTTTTTGTTCTTATTTTCATTTTTTATTTTTTTTATTTTTGAATTTTTAAAAATTTTTGCTTCAATAGTAACAATAATAAAATTTGATATTCCACAAAACAAGTTTTCAATATAACTTAAAAAAAATAAAGATTGATATTATAAACTGATATTCGCACGATATATTGCTCATATAAATATGAATGCATCCCCAAATCGGTAAGATTTATCATTGGCATGTAGTTGAGATTGGGGAGTCCGGAATTGCAGCCTCGAAGGAAGCGAGTTCGAACTCCAGACGTGCTATTATGTTCACTTTCGGACCAATACTCTTGGAAAAGATATGAAGCCTCTTACCACCCCCAACCTCAGCTACAGGTTAGATAATATCACTGCTGTTCTGCTACGAGGATGGATTTGGCATCAAATAACGCACAAAAGTTGATGTGTCATTAAGCAAAAAAAAAAAAAAAATTCACGGCTTGGGTCTTCAAAAAAAAAAAAAAAAAAAAAAAAAGAAAAAGTTGGTTATTATCAAACACAGCGTGTGAGGTCCAAACGATTATTGGAGAGGAGGAAGCTCCCCGGGCGTAATGACAAAACTATAGAACTTCATCCTCGAAGGAAGTGGGTTCAAACTCCAGTAGAATTATCACATTCACTTTCGGACTAATACTCTTGGGAAGTGTATTAAAACCAACTCTCTGATGCCTCCAGCTATGGAGGTATAAGAGTCTATCACTTCTGTTCTTCTACAAGCATGGCTTTGGCGTAGAATATCGAAGAGAGGTTTATGCACCATTAAACAAAGAAACCAAGTCAAACGCATCGTGGAAGAGCGGACAATAATCAGCCATCTTACAAAGAAGAGACCAGAGCATCTGAAAAAAAAATTATAAGAACTGAGCAAGAAGAATATTAAGAGATATAGTGAAAACCAGAAATAAGGGGCACTCCATAAGAATCAAACTCACAAACAATGGTCTGCTAGCCTAGCTCGTTAACCATTACACCATACTAAGAGAGAGATATAGACATTGTGAGATAATCAAGAAGCACGAGATGGAAAAGGAAAATATTTGGAAGGAGAATTAATTACAAGAGATGAAACAACAGGAATTAAAAAGTTGAGTGGAAGTGTAACGTACTCATATGAAGATGCATGCAGGAACATTTTCAACACTATAAAGACGAGCGGACTCAGTTCTTTAGAAAAATGTACCTCTCATTTTATTTGAAAGGGTTCGAAAGGGTTACGAAAAGTATTATCTGTGAGAGGTGAATTGGAGACTGAACAGAACTGCAACATACTGACCCCCCAACTCTTCTCGCTACAGCAGCATTTCTTTCCCGTTCTCCTGGTCTGCTCAACCGGGACCCTGGGGGGCTAGCCTCTGCTGGGACATGGTTCTCATTCCAGCATCTTCTCTCCAACTGATCTGAACTTCCTGTCGCCGGGGTTATATAATAATTTTACACCCACCTACTTCTTGCGAGCGTCACATTTGTACTCAATTCAACCCGTCGACAGTCAAGGTTATCCCCTTATCCCTTGATATCTTCGACCGGATGCACCTGTTATTTACACAGGTGCATTTCTCATCTGACAACCCGGCCGGGTCGGAGGTCAATATGTTACAGAAGTACAATAATCCCGACATTTTTTGCCCTAAACGGTACTCTCCTTCCCCAAGTTTTTCTCACGCTCTTTTAACCATTTATTCCCTACGAATGTATATCGAATTCTTCAAGATTTATAAGATTTTAAGAATGCATGAAAATAAGTTTCCTTTTTCTTTTAAAGTCCTTTACTTCTTCCTGTCCATATCTAAAGATTATTCATTGTCCAACTATATTATCGTTTTAATCCTGGCGAGTTTTTTTTTACACCAGCTGTAATACCTAGTATTGCTCTGAAGTTTGAGTGACAGTAAGTCTTCTCAGATTTCCTGGGGAGTCCTCGTGATGCATCAAAAGCAGCAGTAGCGAAAATTTTGCTGATGAGATATTTCAGTGATTTTTAAAAAATCACGAAATAGAGTAAAAAGAACTGCCAAAAACTCCAATGAAGATAAACAGAAAAACTGGAATTATAAAATTGACAAAAAAAAAAAAAAAAATAGAAGTAAAAAAAATACATGGATATTTCAGAAACCAAATTAAAGAAATGGCACATGAGATGATCTGGATACGCAGAGGAAAACTAAAGAAAGAAAGAAAAGGAATCGCTTTTCATAGCAGTAAAGATTAATGCAATAAGAACCAATTGTGTCAGAGATTGAATGGATAAGACTAGGAAGAAAAACACATAGAGAGAAAAAAAAAAGAAACAAACAACCACATAGTGAATACCCAGAATGAGTACAAGAACAGGTACGATTGTGTAGGGAAGGTAATCCATAGAGAATTGTGCAAGACAAATGGTATATGTAAAATAAGAAGCAAAATTCTCTGAGATTTTGAGATAAAAGCAGATCTCACAAACCTGACTATAGCTAGTTTTAGTTAATGAAAAGAAAAAAAAAACTGGTCAACTAGTACACTTTGCCATTCCAGTTGATCACTGAGTAAAAGGAAAGGCAAGCGAAAAACTGGATGAATACTAGAACCTTGCCTGAGAACTGAAAAAGTTAAGTCACATGAAAGTAGCAATGATTCTAATCATTCCTCTCAACTCTTTACTTCCTATTATTTCATTTTTTGTGATTAACTCTCCTTTTGTCCTGTCAACATCGACTCTCGGATTTAAAGCTAAAGATATTTAGTAATCTTGGCTTAGCTGTGGCACAAGGCCCGAACAATATGGCACCTAGAGAGGATTGGACTCACTAATAATGGTCTGCTTATCTAGCTTGCTAACTATTACACTAAGCGAGATGCCCTTCTCGGGTGTAAAGTTTTGTGCATCGTTATCAGTTTTTTTCGTTCTGGTCAGTAGGTTTCTCATTTCCTCTTTTTATTTATTTCTTTGTTTGTTATGACTCCTTGAGCATCTCCGCTTTTTACTATTTTACTATCTTCTTACATAAAACTTAAAAAAAATCTTTTCACAGAAAGTTTACACTATTCATATAATATCTTTAGAGAAATCAAATTCTGTTAATTCACCCGATAGTACCCTAAATCACCCGATAGTACCCTAAAATGCCATCTTAAATTCGTTTTATTAACCTTATTTCTCAATTCATCTAAATTAATCGTAATTTTTTAACCAATTGCTGCTTTTGATCTTATTTTGCAAATTTGTCTCAAAAATATATAACTCTATTCACAAAATAGATAAATAAATAAATAAATAATTCAATTGATTAGTGGATTTTGAAATCTGTCTTTACACTAAATTTGTAGTTCCAAGATGAATATTAAAAAAAAATGTCTCGCATAATAAGAAATTCAGTTGATTATTTTGAAAGTTTCAATTAGATCCCCTCTAATTCTCCGTTTTAAGAAAGTAATCAATCTTAGTAAAGTAAAGTTAGCGACCGCAGTCGAGGGCGATCAGAAGGCTCCCTTTTCAATAGCTACTACACTGAGGTGTAGGGGAGGGCGCTACTCCTTTTCCTGGATTGTTCCACTTTACCTTCGATATGTACCTTATATTGCTGAGTGCTATGCAAGGAGGTATCAAGTACCATTTTAAAAGTCTTTGGTATGGCTCGACCCGGGATTGAACCCAGGTCTCCCGGACCATCTACTCCCTATGCCACTCCAATCTCTTTCTATATTTTTTGTTATATTTTTCCTACATGATACGCATTGACATTTTAAAATTTGAACAAGCAAACTTTATATTAAATTAAACATTTGTCTATTTTTTATCAGGTTGGAATCGACTAAAAGATAAAAAAATGTATAGTTTATACAATGTTACGAAACACAAAATTTAGTTTGGTTTCTTTGTTTAATGACATATCAACTATCAAATAGTAATAAAAACGAAGGAAAAAAGGCTCTTTTTCTTAATCTCTGTTACTATTTGTTCCCAAAGCTTCGACCGTGTACTCTGCAGCCTTCTTTAATGGAATCGGTGGAGACAACTGTTCATTGTGAAGTTCAATACAGATGCGAACATTGTGTAGTCCATGTCAATCTGCTTGATTTGATCAGACTAGCTCGACTAGAAAATAATCTGAGAAGGTACATATAGGAATAGGATCAATTAATTTTATCTTTTCCCCGTGTCATGCTGGTGTCTGTAGTATAAGTAACGTCCTCGGAATAATTGCGTCAATCTAGCAGACAATTTGAAGTTATTTATGAACATAAAGTAAAAATGTTTAGTAAGTGTTTCTACAACCATGCAAGTATTACAACTTCAGTCACTATGAGTATCGTGAACAGAAGACGTTTAAATATAGAATAACGAAACACTTATACACAAATAAAAGCGCATTCTATGCGTCAGAGTGTGTGAATAGTCTGATGCTGTCTTTTTTAATTTGCAGCGTTCGCGTCTGTTGTGTGGAGGGTGTCAATGAATCTTGTAGAGCTCTCTATAAAGAGGAGACTATAAATATCATCAGTTCCGGTATAATGGCTGCAGGCTGTTTTCTCTTAAAAATATATGTATCTACGCAATATATAACATTTATTTTATATTCATCGCCCTCTGTGAGTATGTGTGTGTGTGTGTGTGTGCATATCTGATGAAAGTATTAGGTAATTTCCTTTCCAGATATTTCGCGTACAAACGTTTCTACCAAATAGATAAACATTTATGATTTCCCTGTGAGAAGAAAAACAAAACTTGGGTTTAAAACAGTTTTATCATAAATGATTTTACTATTTATTCGCTGAAAGGCTGCCAAAGATGGTCCTTGAGATTTGTATAAAATCACTTTCTATTTGTTGTCTGAATCTTTTAGATGAAGCTTGATGATTTTTTTATCATTAAGGGTTTTCGGACTATTGTCTTCATCTTTATTGTTATTTCCACAACGTTTCGGCCGATATGTCCATCCTTCTTCTTCTGGTGTTTGTCGAACTCGGGGAATCTACACGGAACTTCAAACTGGGTTCTTTAATGAATCCACGGGGGTCGTCTGTTCTGATCCCGTTAGCCATAACCGGGTACAAGTGTTAAGTATCCCTATATTGTTACTCGCCTGTAGTCAGGATCGAACCTACAACCTCCAGATGATGTCTTCTTAGAAGCTTAGGGAACCAACGCCTATAACCGTTACGCTATGTGTCGAGCAGGAGGACATATCGACCGAAACGTAATGGAAATAACAATAAAGATGAAGACAGTAGACCGAAAACCCTTAATGATAAAAATCACTTTCTGTTAATAGAATATTTACTTCGGCAGATCCACTCTCAAATTTTTCCGTTTCGCTCGTTCATTAAAAAAATTTAACTTGAAGTATTCCAAGAATAAATAATCCATGAAAGTTGGTATGCTGTAAAAGTGACTGAAACTGAATTATACAATAACACACAAAGCAATAAATCCCTGGCAATACTGAAACTCCCTTGATAAGGGAAGATCCGGGTCTTTTTTTTAGATTAGAATGGGATTTTTCCTTAATGACAATTCACTTTTAATTTCATTCACTAAAAAATCTTTTACCATGAACAAGAACAAAGATTTTAGGAATTTTCTTTTGATTTTTACTTTTTTATTATTTTGCTTTTTTTTTTTTTAAATCTATATTTTTATTCTTCTCATTAAATAATCTTATTCTTCCGGAAGACATCTCATAACCATTCTGGGATATTTTAGAATTCATTATTTTTATTGAATAAATGGTTTCAAATATCGTTGTTTTGGAATATTTATTTTGGTGAAAATAGCATTATATACGTCGCTTTTTTTGTCAGAGTCAGTCCGTTCGTTCATTTAAATGACCCGTATGTTTTGAACGGGTGCAATGTGAACAGCACATCACTTGTGGCCACTACACTCAATCAAGCATTCTGCTAGGTGTATTATATCTGGCAAACTAGTCTACAAGACCTAGTGATTTTTTTCTTCTGTTATAAAGGGATTGATACATGCAACCAAGTATATTGCTCTGCCCGTGGACGCTGACGTCTTTGTCTACCCAGCTAAAAGTATCTTCACTCCGTCGGGTCTACTTAGATCACTTTAAGAAGCCCTGATTTATAGTCCTTCTGGTAGTTAAAATGCTTGTCTACTTGGCTTTGGTGCCTGCTGTCGGTCTTCAAACCCAGGGAAACGCTAAGATGCTGAACAGCAGTAAGTTCCTTTTTAACTAAGACTGATAGACGTCTATACGAGAGGGTTAAAAAAACAAACAATTTCTCTTGGCTTGGTACATCTTAAACGAAATGTTTTGCACGAGACACAGGATGGCACGATTACAACACTATCAATACTCACCAAAGTGCTACTTTTTTCTTGTTTAGTTGGGCGTATTAATGGTATAACAACCTTCATAGGTAAATTATGGGCGTTTAATGGTATAACAACCTTCATGGGTAAATTAATGCCAAAGGTATCCTTGAAGAAGAACAATAGTGGCACTTTTCATTTAACCAATTGCTGTTTTTTTCTTGAATCCAAAAATGGAATTTCATTTAAATAGTACGAGTTGTGGATGGTTTGGTTTCTCTGATTAATGGGATATCAACCACTGTAGGTTATTTAATGCCAAAGCTATTCTCCTAGAAGAACAGTAGTGGTACTATTTAATCCATAGCTGGGAGGATAAGGGGGTTCATACCTTTCCCAAGGGTATTTGCCCGAAAGTGAACGTAATAGTGCGACTGAAGTACGAACTCGCGTACTACGATTCCGTAGTCCATCGCTTTAACCATTACACCACGAGGACACCCCCCTGTGGTTGTGGAGGACATTTAAAGAAACGTGAGAATGTAGCTTTATGCTCAATAACAAAATGTAAAAAAAAAAGGTTCCAGATATTATTCAACTGTTGAAAAACTTTCAGGGATGTGTTGTTAGTCAAAAGCACTATTAAAAAAAAATTAACGTCTCATTTATTGTTCATTTTTATCTGGATAAATATAATTTCAGCCACGCTACTTTTTGTATATATATATATATATAGGGAGAGAAAGAGAGAGAGAGAGACAGAGAGAACGGTTGATTAATTGGTTTTGCTGCATATCAACCCATGTAGGGTTACTTAATGCTGTTGTCAGTGCAAATAAGTTTTAAACATCGATTTGACACGTAAATATTACCCTAAGAGGTACTACCACTGATGGTAAAGTTGTGGATAGAAAATCCATACTACTATAAGGTGAAAATTCTATTCGGAACAGCATCATTCCTGCGTAACATGAAACGGGCGCGAAAATCTATCTGTGTAGCAATTAAAAATTCAACCATCTTAAAAAACAAAACAAAACAAAAGATATAACAAAAAACAAAACAAAACAACAAACAAACGTTTCATCAGCAAATACACAGTGTACACCAGTCCAACCCTCGATCGTAGCTGATCTTATAACAAAATGGATGGAGCTACAATTGCCACATGCCTATGTTCATTTGCCCTTTATAGGTGACAGTTTAAAATGCGGGAAGTGTTTCTGTCGCTCTCTGTATTAGCACTCGTGGCGTAAATGGCGTAAAGCATTGTAGGAAATGGACACCGTGATCCGAGTTCAATTCCTGTACGAGGCTGTTTGCATTTTATATTGGAAAAGATATGAATCCGACTATCCTCCTTTCAACTATGGGTAAATAGGAAAGATTGGGCTCTTTAATCTTGATATAGCAACTGGTCTAGGAAAAGGCAAAAAAAAAAAACAAAAACAAAAAAACTAACAAACCCGAAGATACTTTTGATACACCTAATGACTCGAGGTGATAATTAGAAAATCTATTTTTGTCTCAAGTATCGCTGATTCATCTTTCAGGTAGGTGTTAAAATATGCAGGAAAGACCACAGAAGGAAATGGCCGGTTTGTCACGCAGTCTCTGGAATTAAGAAAAGTTTAAACCGTTGAGAGACACGTTTATTTGCCCACTAAGAGAAGAAAATTTGTTTTCTTTTATCATTGAAAACGTTGCAAAAGGAGAAATCCGTTCCGATCAAACATTAAACATTGAATATATTCTCCTAAAAATATTTATTTTTGTGAGTATCTTTTTCACGCTTGTTTACTGATGTCGCAGAGGAAAAAGTGCATTAACATCAGGTCTTAGTCACGTGGAAACCGGAATAGCCTTGTACGACGTCATACTGACTAAATATCTCATTAGCCGTAAGACAATTATTTTTACTACTTAAAATTTTTTTCTTGCAATTTTGACTTCGTTTTTGAGTAAATGGTCAATCATTTTGTTTTTCGAAATTCACAACAGAGGATCAATTGATCGTGTTGTGACGTAATAACAACATTCTCATTGGTCAGTTTTTAGACGAACCTTGACGAAGCGTCTTATTTCATTGTTTTTGATTCATAGGCCCAAAAAGATAAAAAGACAATAAGGAAATTTCTTACAGTATATTTCGAACGTCTCACCAAACAACTTTTTATATGAAGCGGCATCATCATTGCTTTCATTACATCGACGAATCGAGGCAAAGAAAGATATCTCTCACAAGATATCGCATTGGGTACGTTTGAACACAGAAATTTGTCACAAGACATCCCGTTTTCCGCTATAAAACTTAGAAATTTGTCGCAAGATATCTTGTTAGCCGCTGAAGAACATAGACATTTGTCGAAAGATATCTTGTTATCCGCTATAGAACTTGGAAATTTGTCATGAGATACGAAGTGCCTTCAATAAGTTTCCGGACTTTTTTTTGTACTGGCATTTAAAATTGTCGCAGACTCTTGAAAATTCAGTATGTTATTGCTATACATCTTATGATATGACTGACTAATTTCTATGATTTCCGGTTCAAATAAACAGCTACAACAGGCATTGGAATACACCCTACTAAAGCTGATTGTCACAGCTGGTGAATTTCAAAAATGCAATCTGGATGTGAGGACGCTTTAGGAGAACGATATGCAATAAAATTCTGTTTTAAACTTGGAAAAAATTCCACAGAAACGTATGGAATGCTTCAGACTGCTTTTGGACTAAGAGACAGAGTTCCCAGTGGATGCATGCTGGCTATCCCAGACCCAAGAAGGCCAGACAGAGCAAATCCACCCACAAGCGTTTGATGATCCCTTTTTTTGACAGCACTGGCACGATCTACATGCACTGGGTTCCCACTGGATAGACAGTCAACAAGAAATACTATGTTGAGTTTTTAAGGGAGTTCAGGAAGAGATTCCGTCGGAAGAGGCCAGCACTCTTCAATCGGGTCAGTGGCATTTCCACCAGGACAATGCACCAGTCCACAACTCCATCTTTGTCACAGATTATTTGACCAAGATGGGCATCAAGACAGTTCTTCACCCTCCCTATAGTCGAGACCTTTCTCCCTGTGACTTTTGCTTATTCCCTAAGCTCAGTGGCTATCGTTATGAGACAATTGAGGAGATGAAAGAGGCTGTGACGAAGGTCATTGACGCGCTCACTCAAAAGGACTTCAATGGGGCCTTCCAGAAGTTGTTGGAACGGTACAACAAGTGCCTTGTAGGCGGAGGAGATTACTTCGGAGGGGTCTAGAGTTTCATGTGTGTACTATCAATAAAAGTGCCCATACGAAAAAAAGTCTGAAACTTATTCAATGATCCTCGTAACTTGACCACAAATACGAGACTGTGCGAAAAAAAATGCGACACAAGGTCAATTTTTAAGTAGATTATAGTTGATTTGAATTCAGAGTTTTTTTTTCTCCAAGACAGGTTGCCTTACCTGGGCTTAGAAGTCCAGTCTTGCCAACTATTTACACACGGCAGTTGTGTGAGAAGAGATGGATTCATGCCTTTCTCAAAAGCAAAAGTCATGAGTGAAACACAGACAGCATTGACTAGAATTTGAACTCAATTCGTCACGTCGATTTCCTTCGAAAATAACTGTAGAGGTACTACTATATGGTTGCACCACATCGAATTTAACGAAACGCCTTTAGTGAAAAATAGATAGGATCTACACAAGGATTCTGTGTTTTGTTCTGAATAAATTCTAGAAGTAACTCTCTACAAAATAGCTGCTGTGCGTCCACTCACCTCCCATCTTACAAGACGAACAAGACGTGTTGTGCAGTATTGGGGAAGTAAGGATGAACTCATCAGCGACGTGCTTTTATGGACTCCAATACATGTACACACCAGTGTTGAATGACCAGCAAACATTCATTAGGTTTCTGCAGAACCTCAATAACCGTCTAGAAGACTTGCCAAAAGCAATAACCGGTTGGGATGGTGATGATAGAGTGTCAAAGGAATCTTTGATATCGGTACACCTTGATTATGATGATGATGATGATGGTCGATGTAGTCGGATTTTATAGTTTTTCTTCCTAACAAAATAAATTATCAAAATAAAAATTATGAAAAAGAATTTTGGGGTACTCTTCGTGGCGTAGTGGCTAACATGCTGGACTGAAACATCGTAGTAAGCGATTTCGAGATCCAGTCATTTTCGGACAGATACACTTAGGAAAGGCATGGACCTCCTTCTCCCTTGAATCCTTGGGTTAAATAGCACCATCGCTGTTCTTCTACAAGTATGGCGGGGGAGTCCCCGTAGAGTAATGGCTAACGTACTGGACTACAGCCTTGAATTAAGCGAGTTCGAAATCCAGTCATTTTCGGACAGATACACTTGGGAAAGGCATGGACCTCCTTCTCCCTTGAATCCTTGGGTTAAATAGCACCATCGCTGTTCTTCTACAAGTATGGCGGGGGAGTCCCCGTAGAGTAATGGCTAACGTACTGGACTACAGCCTTGAATTAAGCGAGTTCGAAATCCAGTCATTTTCGGACAGATACACTTAGGAAAGGCATGGACCTCCTTCTCCCTTGAATCCTTGGGTTAAATAGCACCATCGCTGTTCTTCTACAAGTATGGCGGGGGAGTCCCCGTAGAGTAATGGCTAACGTACTGGACTACAGCCTTGAATTAAGCGAGTTCGAAATCCAGTCATTTTCGGACAGATACACTTGGGAAAGGCATGGACCTCCCTCTCCCTTGAATCCATGGGTTAAATTGCACCATCACTGTTCTTCTACAAGTATGGCGGGGGAGTCCCTGTAGAGTAATGGCTAACGTACTGGACTACAGCCTTGAATTAAGCGAGTTCGAAATCCAGTCATTTTCGGACAGATACACTTGGGAAAGGCATGGACCTCCCTCTCCCTTGAATCCATGGGTTAAATTGCACCATCGCTGTTCTTCTACAAGTATGGCGGGGGAGTCCCCGTAGAGTAATGGCTAACGTACTGGACTACAGCCTTGAATTAAGCGAGTTCGAAATCCAGTCATTTTCGGACAGATACACTTGGGAAAGGCTTGGACCTCCCTCTCCCTTGAATCCATGGGTTAAATTGCACCATCACTGTTCTTCTACAAGTATGGCGGGGGAGTCCCCGTAGAGTAATGGCTAACGTACTGGACTACAGCCTTGAATTAAGCGAGTTCGAAATCCAGTCATTTTCGGACAGATACACTTGGGAAAGGCATGGACCTCCCTCTCCCTTGAATCCATAGGTTAAATTGCACCATCGCTGTTCTTCTACATGTATGGCGGGGGAGTCCCCGTAGAGTAATGGCTAACGTACTGGACTACAGCCTTGAATTAAGCGAGTTCGAAATCCAGTCATTTTCGGACAGATACACTTGGGAAAAGCATGGACCTCCCTCTCCCTTGAATCCATGGGTTAAATTGCACCATCACTGTTCTTCTACAAGTATGGCAGGGGAGTCCCCGTAGAGTAATGGCTAACGTACTGGACTACAGCCTTGAATTAAGCGAGTTCGAAATCCAGTCATTTTCGGACAGATACACTTGGGAAAGGCATGGACCTCCCTCTCCCTTGAATCCATGGGTTAAATTGCACCATCACTGTTCTTCTACAAGTATGGCGGGGGAGTCCCCGTAGAGTAATGGCTAACGTACTGGACTACAGCCTTGAATTAAGCGAGTTCGAAATCCAGTCATTTTCGGACAGATACACTTGGGAAAGGCTTGGACCTCCCTCTCCCTTGAATCCATAGGTTAAATTGCACCATCACTGTTCTTCTACAAGTATGGCGGGGGAGTCCCCGTAGAGTAATGGCTAACGTACTGGACTACAGCCTTGAATTAAGCGAGTTCGAAATCCAGTCATTTTCGGACAGATACACTTGGGAAAGACATGGACCTCCATCCCCCTTGAATCCTTGGGTTAAATAGCACCATCGCTGTTCTTCTACAAGTATGGCGGGGGAGTCCCCGTAGAGTAATGGCTAACGCACTGGACTACAGCATTGAATTAAGCGAGTTCGAGTGGTCTCCCTTGTCGCAGTATTTGCGGAACTCTCTTTCACGTCACGAGTCCATTTTGGTCTCGTTACAAGGTGAACCGGGGAATCTGCTTCTTTCACCAACAAGACTTAAGCAGAGCAGAGGTGATGGTTTGCTCATCAGCCGTGAGCACACGGGAACTCACTCCTTTATATTCCCGACCTGAGAAGAGTAAGCGGTTTCCACTTTTTTGTTGTATGGATTTTTCTGTTTATTCCTTGCACGTTTTTGACTCTTTTATAGACGAGGGAGGGGAATGAGTTTCCAACTCGTATTGCGTGCAGTTAAATGTCTTATATTAATTAACTTGTTCTGTTTCATACCGAATATTGTGTTTGGTTACTCTCTTTGGGATAACCTAATGCGTTATAAGAAACGGGGTGTTAAAATTTATAGTATCATTTCTGTTTTTCTACATGGATGGGTTTGACATTAAATAACCCACAAAGGTTGATATGACATTAAACAAAGAAATCAAAGTAAAAAAGAATTTGAGAACGAGAATTTAATGCAGTCTAAATTATAAGTTGAATATGGAGCTATAAAATTCGTCTCTGATTGCAATTATAACTCTTCATTGCCAACACTGAAGCCATGTGTGAAAAATATGATTCGCAGTTTTAGTGTTTATTTTTATTTCAATAATTACATTATCATCATTTTAATTAAAACCTGTTTCAAGTCTATAAGTATTTTGCTACCCGATACACGTGAACATGCCACACATGATATCAACAAAACAGCCAAATTTATACAAAATTTTTCATCTGGTAACTGATGAGGAATTTGTGCACAAGATCTGACCTCGCGTTAATTAACAAGTTGAAAACTTTCATCTACTCGATTTGTCAGTTCCAGCTGGCCACAGGGTGCAAAATTAAAAAAAAAGAAAAAGAAAACGAGAAGCTAGACAAGGGTTGTCTTTAGTTTCCTGGGGGTTTCGAGCCTTTCCAACATCATAACTCCTCGCAAAATGACCCGGACAAGACTGATTATGTTTCAGTTTTCGTCCAACATCACTGGATATATATATATATATATATATATATATTAGATTTATATATTTAATGCCATGGAAGTTTGTCTGCGACCTTGGGTTTCATGAAGTTTTTACAAACAACACTCTCCAAATTATATCACACTTGGTTCGCCCACAAAACCACTAAGTGATTTACTGACAACCAACACTGTTACACTATATATATATATATATATATATATAGGATTTGGCAATAAACTAAATAACCTAACCTTACATACTATAGTGAAAAACCATCAGCGAGCGCTGGTGTGAAAAACTCAAATGAGAAAAATAATAATAATGTGACAGTGATACCAATCGTATCGGGAGTTCTTGTAACAGTGAATTTGAGATTAGAGAGAGATTTCATTCTATTCAGATCACGAAACTGTTAAGATAATCTACAATACATAGGAGAGTCCTAAGGGCTGAGGAGTTTCGCTATCACTCAGACTTCAGTAAAAAAAGCCACCAGTTAGAAGTGGTGTGAAAAACTCGCAAGAAGTAAAATAAGGACTGAAAGAAAACTAAAAACTTTGAAGAATAGCAGAATCTTGATTGCGGGTTAAACAAATGTGTGGAGTATAAAAGTAGGAGGTATGCCTATAAGAGTTGGAGCACTTGGAACAGTAATCAAAAACACTATAAGCAAAATGACTATTCAGATAACGACAGTGAAAATGACGACGAACATAACGAGAAAGGAAGAGGTAATTTGATAACACTAGCGTATACTCAATCTCCAGCGATGACTACCAGACGTTTGCTGTGATTGTGCAAGAAATTGAAATTTGACCACACAACCAAATGGTACGTGCAAAAACCAGAATCTGCCTATGTGAACGAGATACACAAAATTCTCAGGGATTTTGAGGTTTAAACAGATAAACTAATCCCGGTCGGAAGACGAGACCTAGTGATAATTAACAAAAAAAAAAAAAAAAAAAAAAAAAAGAACTTGCCAAATAGTGAATTTTGCCGTCCTCGTTGAACCATAGAATGAAAATCAAAGAAAAGGAAAAGAGAGACAAGTACTAAGACCTTGTAAGAGAACTCAAAAAGCTATGGAAAATGAAGGTGACGGTGGTACCAATTGTAACTGGAGCGGTTGGAACGATCGCCAAAGGCTTCTTCAGGGTGTTGAGAGAATTGGATATCGGAGGACGAATCGAGACCATCCGAACTACAGCATTATCATGATCAGCTAGAGGTGCTCGTGGTGTAATGGTTATCGTCGTATGAAATGGACACGGTGACGCGAGTTCAAATCTTGGACGAGACTGATTGCATTTCACATAGCACTAATACCCTTGCGAAAGGTATGAATCCAATTATTCTCCCTCCCGCTATGGGTAAATAGTAGGACAGACTGATTTCTTCAGCCTTGGTGAGGCAACTAGTCTAGGAGAAGGAAAACTCTGAATTCAAACCTGTTAAACTCTGCTTAAAAATTGACCTTGTATCATATCCTGCCCGAGCGGAGGGGTTGGTAAATAGTAACAGCAAGTAAAGTTGGCGACCGTAGTCGAGGGCGACCATAAGACTCTATTTTCAATAACTTCTAAACGAAGGTGTAGGGGAGGGCATTACTCCTTTCGCTGGATTGCTCCACTTTACCCTTGATATGTACCTTATATTGCTGAGTGTTAAGCAAGGAGGTATCAAGTACCATTTTTATAGTCTTTGGTATGACGCAACCTTGGATTGAACCCAGGTCTCCCGGACCATTGGCGAACCCTCTACTCTCTAAAACAACACAATAACAAACAGAAAAGCAACAAAAACTAGAAAACTTCAATCGAGAAATTAGTGACATGGCACAGATGACCAGCAAATAGTTAAGAAAAGGAAACCTCAAGAGAGAAAGTAAATCTTTTTTGTTAGCTGCACAAAATTATGCCATAAAAACTAATTATATGAAAGCGAAAATTCATAATATACAACAGAATAGCTGGTGCTATAGAATACCCCGATTGCACCCTTGCAGAGGGTACGAAACCCCCAACAAGTGTCCTGGATATGACACCGAATAATCTGATGGTGAGATTCCAGCAATACTGAAGCTTTGGGGAATGCAGAGTACCCCTTTATTGCCATTGGTCCCAGGTCCACTCTGGCTCGGAGTGGTAGCACCTGATAGGGTCCTATCTATGGTTTGGTTTCTTTGTTTAATGGCATATCAACTCTTTTTAGGTTATTTAATGCCAAAGCCATTCTCCTAGAAGAACAGTAGTGGTACTATTTAACCCATAGCTGGGAGGATAAGGGGGTTCATACCTTTCCCAAGGGTATTTGCCCGAAAGTGAACGTAATAGCGCGACTGGAGTACGAACTCGCGTACTACGATTCAGCTGTCCATCGTTTTAACCATTACACCATGAGGACACCCCTCCTATCTATGGGTCAAATAGAACTTAACTGTGTCCTTAAGCTAAAATGAATTATTTGAAATAGGACTGTTTTGTAATTGAAACTGCTTTATTATGCCAAACTGGACTGTTTGAAGTAGAACTGCTATTGTCATTGAAACTTTGTATTTAGTCTAAACTGAATTATTTGAAATAGAACTGTTTTGAAATTTATTAAGCTGTTTTAAAATTTTACTGTTTGTTGACAAAAAATATACTTATACTAAACTGAATTGTTTGAAATTTAATTCGGCGTTAAATGAGCCGGAAAGGGTTGATACGCCGGAAAACCAACCAACTAACCAACCAACCAAGTGCTGCAAACTACTACAAAAGGAATACAAGACTAGGCACGACTGTGTGGGAAAGGTGATCCACAGGGAATTGTTCAGGAGATTCAAATTTGGCCATGCTGACAAATGATATATGCACAAAATAGAATCTGTCATAGAAAATGAGACTCATAAAATTCTCTTATATTCTGAAGTATAAACGGACCAGCTAATACTGGCCAGAAAATCAGACCTGTTGTTGATTAACAATATGAAAAGAACAAATCAGCTAGCAGAATTTGCCGTTCCGGCGAGCCACAAAGCGAAGATGAAAGAAAATGAATAGAGAGACAAATACTTGGATCTTCCTAGACGGTTTAAAAAACTGCGGAATATAAGGATGACAGTGATACCAATTGTATTTGGCGCACTAGGAATAATTTTCAAGGATCTTGGGAAAAAGCCTGGAGAAAAAATCGAAGCTATACCGACTAAAGCATTGTTAATATACACTAGAATACCCAAAATTCAAACCTGTTAAACTCCACAAAAAACAAAAACAAAAACAAAAACAAACTCTCCAGCTCGAGCTATAAGGTTGGTAAATACACACATTGATTAAAATTATTTGTGATGAACAAAAAGAAAATCAAAGATGTTGATTAAGATCATTTAGAATTGACGGAATAATAAAAGAATGGTTTTAGGCACAGAGAAATGTGCAGCACAAGGGATTTGTAAAAGAAACTTCATGACAACAATAAGCTACAAAGTATAATAAGCTACAAAGTATAATAAGCTACAAAGTATAATAAGCTACAAAGTATAATAAGCTACAAAGTATAATAAGCTACAAAAATTACAACTAATTCCATGCAATATTTGCATACAACTTAGTAGAGCGCTCGAGTACTTGAAATTATTTCATCTGCTGAGAATGCCATTATTTATTGCTAGTGTAACAAACCAACAATAATACCAGCGTGTCAGCAAAGGCTCTAGAATACGCCGGCTTCATCTCTGGAGAGGGATAAGACCCTCACAAGGTGAGGCTATAGTCCTGGACAGCCCAGTCACTAAGGCTGTTGAATGCACTGACTGCATCGCTACAGATAGTTAATTTCCCCCAGCGAGTCTCCTGGATATGACACTAAACAATCTGGACGCCTCGGGTAGCGTAATGGTTAGCAAGCTAGACTAGCAAACCTACACGAGTGAGTTCGAGTCTCATTGGGTGCCCCATTCATATGGCTTTGTGCCACATCTAAGCAAAAAGCTTAGTAAATTACCACTAAACAATCTGATGGTGAGGCTTTAACAATGCTGGAGCTTTGGGAAATGCGGAGTACCCCTTTATTATCATCGTTACTAGGTTCACTCTGGCTAGGAGTGGTAGCACCAGGCAGGGTCTTATCTATGGGTCAAATGGAACTGTTTCAGATTTAAATTGAGAGCAAACAAATGACTTATGTTTACTAGAATTATTAGTTTGGCTTGGTTAGGTTTCTTTATTTAACGGCATATCAACCTTCGTGGGTTATTTAATGCTAAAGCCATCCTAAAGGACAGTGTTGGTGCTATTTAACCCATAGCTGGGAGGATAAGAGAGTTCATATCTTTCCCAAGGGTATTTGTCCGAAAGTGAATGTAATAGCGCAACTGGAGTTCGAACTCGCGTGTTACGATTTCACAGACTATCGCTTTAACCATTACACTACGGGGACACCCATCAGAATTATTAGTGATACATAGCAATACTTGGAACCCTTTAACCGTGTGCTAATGAATGAATACTGTTGAATCGAATAATTAGTATTAAATAGGAATACTTTAAACAATTTAACTGTGTTCACAGAAATGATAAACAGTATATAGAATTATTCGTATTTGATTGTAATACTTGAATCAATTTGATTGTAATACTTGAATCAATTTAGCTACGTGAAATAAATGAGTTCATGGTCGTTTAAAAATGTTATCAACAAAATGTGTTTATCAATTTTATATATTTAAGATATATGTCTAAACAGGATTTGGCATTGAATAACCTACAATATGCCATAAAACTAACCTAAACCAGTCCTGGAGCTTTCAGGAATTGGTAGTACACCTTCACTGCCATTACTCACGGGTTCACTTTAACCCGGATTGGTAGTACCTATTAGGGTTCCATCTATAGGTCAAATAGAACTGTTCAATCATTTACTAAAGATTATTATAATCATAAGTTATTTGAAATCATACAGCTGCATGCAAATTGTTTATAGTACATAGAATACAAGAAAAAGAGAATTTGTAATGTTTAATTGCCATACTTGAAACCATTTCACTCTACGCAAACAAATGATTAATATCGAATAGAATTATTAAGGTTAGATTTCAATACTTGAAACCATTGAACTGTGTGTAAACAATTGATTGATATTAAATAAAATTATTAGTGTTAGATAACAATACTTGAAACAATTTAACTGTTCACAAACAAATGAGCTAAAACAAATTATCTAAAATAAAGTTACCTAAAAACTATTCGGTTACAAATCATATATATAAAGACAGAACGAATACTAATTGTAATTGGTGCTCTTGGTAGAATAACCGAAGGATTACTTAAGGGACTGGAGAACTCGGAAATGAGAGGACGAGTAGAGACAATCCAAACTAATATATTATTGAAATCGGTCAGAATACTGAGAAGAGTCCTGGAGACTTGGGGAGACTTGCTGTCACTCAAACTCCAGTGAAATACCTTCAGCCTACGCTAATATGAAAAACTCGAAAAGGAGTAAGTAAAAGTAAAGTTGGTGACCTTAATCGAGGGTGACCCGAAGGCTCCTTTTCAATAGCTACTACACCAAGGTGTAGGGAAGGGCGATACTTCATTCCATGGATTGCTCCACTTTACCCTTGATCCTTACCTTATAATGCTGAGTGTTAAACAAGGCAGTATCAAGTACCATTTTTTGAGTCTTTGGTATGACTCGACGTGGGATTGAACCACGGTCTCCTTGACAATTGACGAATAAAATAAATAAGAAAAAAAGACCGGACGAATTGGAGATTAGAGGAAGAATCGAGATCATTCAGACCTCAGCATTGTTAAGATCGGCAAGAATATTGCGAAAAGTCCGGCTGACCTGAGGAGACTTGCTGTCACTCAGAATCCAGTGAAATGTCACCAGCTAACACTAGTGCGAAAAACTCGCAAATAAATAATAATAATAATAACAATAATAATCTAGACATTGTTTAGAAAGGAAAACTTTAAGAGATAAACTAACAAGACACGATTGGGTGGGAGGATGATTTGCTTTGAATCGTGCAAAAAATTGAAGTTTGACCATGCCAACAAATGTTACATGCACAACACAGAATCCGTTCTAGAGAATTAGACACACAAAATTCTCTGGGATTTTCAGATACAGAGAGATTACCAAATACTAGTCGGAAGACTGTAAAAAGAAAAAAAAGAGTACTTGTCGAATAGTGGACTTTGCTGTCTCGGCGGGCCACAGAGGGAAAATCAAAGAAAACGAAAAGAGGGACAAGTGCTTCAACCTCGCCAGAAACTAAAAAGTTTTATAACTTGAAAGTGACGGTGATACCAGTTATAATTTGTGTGCTCAGAACTGTCTCTAAAGGCTTAGCAAGAAGACTAAAAGAGTTGGAAATCGGATGACGAGCCGGGACCATCCAAACTACAGCGTCACTTTGATGGGCCAAAATACGGAGATAAATTCTGGAGACTTGAGGGGACTTGCTGTCTCTCGAACTCCAGTGAAAGACCATCAGCTAACGCTGGTGGGAAAAACTCACAAGGAATAATAATAATGATATACATATAAACTCCTATGGGACTTTGACATACAAACGGATCACCTAATCTCGGCCAGAAGGACAGACCTTATAATAATCAACAACAACAAAAAAAAAAAAAAGAGAGAGAATTTGCAAAATTGTCGACTTTGCTGTCCCAGCTGATTACAGAATAAAACTGAAAGAATGTGAAAATAAGGATAAGTACCTCGACCTTGCTAGACAATTGAAAAAAAGCTGTGGAACATGAAAGTGATGATTGTACCAATTGTGATTGGTGATTTTGGCACAATAACTAAAGGATTATTAAAAGGCCTGGAGGACTTGGAAATTGGCGGACGAGTAGAGACTATCCAAATGACAACATTACTGAGAACGGCCAGAATATTGAGAAGAATCCTGGAGACTTGAGGAGACTTGCAGTCACTCAAACTCCTGTGAAAGACCATCAGCTAATACTGATGTGAAAAACTCTAGAGGAGTAAATAATAATAGTAGGAATTGTGAATGAAACTGAAATTTAACCATACGAATAAATGGTATATGCACAATTTAGAATCCGTCCTAGAAAATAAAAAGGACAAAATTCTTTGGGATTTTGAGATAAAAATAGATCATCAAATCTTTATTAGATGACCAGACCTAGTGAGAGTCAAAAATAAAAAAATAAAAAAATAAATAAATAAAATAAAAAGAACCTGCCGAATAGTGGACTTTGCAGTTCCGGCTGACCACTGGGTAAAACTGAAAGAAAGCGAAAAGAGAGATGAGTACCTGGACCCCCGAGAGAATTGAAAAAACAAAACAAAAAACAAAAAAACTATCGAATATGAACGTGATAGAGATACCAATTGTAATTGGTGCGCTCGGAACAGTCATCAAAGGTTTAGTACAGGGACTGGATGATTTGAAAATAAGTGGACGAGTAGAGACCA
Source organism: Sepioteuthis lessoniana (assembly GCA_963585895.1). Classification (NCBI taxonomy): domain Eukaryota; kingdom Metazoa; phylum Mollusca; class Cephalopoda; order Myopsida; family Loliginidae; genus Sepioteuthis; species Sepioteuthis lessoniana. Next base: position 81,602 of record CAUZXS010001761.1, on the reverse strand, counting down.
TCCAAACTACAGCATTGTTGAGATCGGACAGAATACTGAGAAGAGTCTGGAGATTTGAGGAGACTTGCTGTCACTCAGACTCCAGTGAAAAACCATCAGGTAACGCTGGTGTAGAAAACTCTCAAAAGAGTTAGATAATGATAATAGTGATAATAAAACTCCTATGGGACTTTAACATACAAACGGATCGCTTAATCCCGGCCAGAAGACCAAACCTCATAATAATCAACAAAAGAAAGAGAATCTGAAAAATTGTTGACTTTGCTGTCCCGGCGGACCACAGAATAAGTTTGAAAGAAAGTGAAAAGAAGGATAAGTACCTCGACCTCGCTAGAGAATTGAAAAAGCTGTGGAACATGAAAGTAACGATTGTGCCAATTGTGATTGGTGCGTTAGGCACAGTAACTAAAGGATTATCAAAGGGCCTGGAAGACTTGGAAGTTGGCGGACGGGTAGAGACTATCCAAACGACAGTATTGCTGAGGACGGCCAGAATACTGAAATGAGTCCTGGAGACTTGAGGAGACTTGCTGTCACTCAAACTCCAGTGAAAAACCATCAGCTAATACTGATGTGAAAAATCTAGAGGAGATAATATAATAATAATAATAAAAAAAAAAATAATAATCTGTTTCTGCTGTCGTTACTAATGAGAGTCTGGCTTGACTTATGAAGATGCGTGATGACTTCACATTCGGTTGAATATTTGACCAATTAAATCAGTTAACCGCAATGCAAACATCTTATGTCAATCGAGATTTCATTTTTAGACTTCTTATGTGTACAGTTCAGGTTTTTGAACTTTCTTTTATTTTTTATTCTTTTTTTTATTTTTCTACCTTGAATTCCGATTTGACGGCATTTGGAAGGATATGTAAAGAAGAGAACAAGAAGAAGTAGTGACACATTTAAGGTGATAGGGAGGAAGTGAAGCAAAGGGGGAGATATCAAGAGAGAAACAAAAGAAAGGGTAAATCAAGAGAAGAGGGAAGTGTCTAAGAAGAGAGACAGGGATAGGGTGAACGTAAATAGAGAGGAATGAAAAGAAACGAAGAGGAAAGAGAGAGAGAGAGAGAGAGAGAGAGAGAGAGAGAGAGAGCGCAGAAAGTAAATTCAGTTTTAGAGTTAAATAAAGAGAAAAGCAAGGAAAGCTAGAAACACCAAACATGGACAGGATGTGACACAGGATCAATTTTTTAAGTGGAGTAAAGCTCGTTTGAATTCAAAGTCTTTCTTCTCCTAGACTGGTTGCCTTATCAAGGCTAAAGAACTCGGTCTGCTTTACCCTTTACTATAGCTGATGAGGTAAGGGCAGAAGTATTCATGCCTTTCCGAAGGGCATTAGCATGAAGTGAAACGCCAACTGCCACGTTCAGGATTTCAAACTCTGTTCGCCCATTCCATTCCTATATAGCGATAACCGTTACGCAAAACGTACCTCCAATAAAGGTAGGTTATTTATTTCAATGGCATATCAACCTTTGTGTATTATTCAATGTCAATACTGTTATATATATATATATATATATATATATTTCTGGGTGGGGGGTTTAAGCGAATAGTTTGTTGAAAATATTGGTTTGTTAGTAGTTGATTGCATGTTAACGCTTGACGGTCATTTAATACCGAATACTGTTTATACATATAAATAATTTGAAGGTTACGATGTTTTTAACCAGTCAGTGCACATTTGGTTGCGTGCAGTTAAATAATTTCAAATATAGCAAATGATATAATAGTCTTCTTTGACCCATAGATGGGACCCTTACAGATATTACCACTCCGGATAAGAGTGGACCCCAAAGTAATGGCAATGACGGGGTACCCCACATTCCTCAAAAATCCATGGTTGAAGCAGTTTAGTGTCATACCCAGGGGACTCATTAGGGTGGAGTAGAGGATCTTACTATTGTGCTGAGATACAGTCGAAATATTCTACAGCTTTAGACGACCAAGAGTGTGCCTCTAATAAATAAATCAATAAAAAAAAATTAGTGCGTAAAACAAGTGTTTTTCCTCATTTGGCTATGGACTAATTGATGTACCAATAAAGTATGATCAAAATGTCTCGGGACTGAATCCTTAAATAAATGTAAGTAAAGTTGGCGGCCGTAGTCGAGGGTGACCCCAAGTCTCCTTTTCGATAGCTACATATTGTATCGCGGTAAGGAAACGATACACAGTGAAATAGAGTTAATTATTTATTAACTCCAGTGATAGAGTCCAACTAGTATTATAAGTCTCTCTCAGTTGGTGTTACGACCGAAGTTGGTCTTCTACTGACCGACGTCCTTCAGAGCTCTTCTGTCTCTACTTCTCTTTCTGCTTATGTCTCTGTCTCCGGCTTAAGAGACACGGCGTCTTTTATACTTCCGCAGAAGAGTGATAAGACCGGTGTGATCACCGAAATGTCATCGTGTCCACAGGTGCTGTGTATTAGAGAATGTTGACAGGATCATATTCGCTCAAGGATAATATCAACAAGGTGATTGCCGAAATGTCACCATGCCCAGAGTTGCGTACGCCCACAGAACAGGGCTTGGGTAAGTAGCCAATGGGAAGCAGACAACATAACCAATGAAAAGCAAAGAAGTGATATGTGGGCATAACCATGGTTAACGAAAAAGAGGAATTGCTGCAGGTCACGTGAGAGTCGCAGACTATGTAAGTTCCCGAATTTCGGCTGAAGTCAGTTGTTCACTGGCTCGTCTGTCTCCAGACAGCCCCTCCGTGTGCGCGAACTCTCTGAGATTGCTCTCTGCGCCACACAAGTATCATCACCGAAAATAAAAATATAATCTTATGTTTTTATATACATACGTGTTCCTCGTTGTTAATAACGACACAGTGTACTATACAACACAACGAACGTATTATATATAAATATATATATATCAGTATATTGATATCTATCTCAGTATATTAACATGTATATACATATCTCACTCTCTTCGTATCTCTCTCACTTTATCTCACATCAACTTATCTTAGTGTAATGATGTCTATCTAATTATATATCACAGTATATTCACGTCTATTAATTTCCCTCTCTCTCTGCCTCTCTCTCTCTCCTTCTCTCTCTCTCTATATATATATATACATATATACGTTTAAATATATTACATATATATAGATAACCTTTAAGCTACAAAGAGGAACTTTCGAGTCACTATACAAATCTTCGACACCAATGTGTATGGGAGGGCGCTACTCCTTTCCCTGGATTGCTCTACCTGACCTTTGATCCGTACCTTATAATGCTGAGTGTTAAGCAAGGAGGTATTAAGTACCATTTCTGAGTCTTTGATATGACTCGACTTGGGATTGAACCCATATCTCCCGGGCCGTTGGCGAACACTCTAACCATTATGCCAATGTCCGGTAATAAATAAGCTTTCAAAATTTTAAGATTTTAGCGTAGACATGGACATTGCTGAGCAACTTATATTATTATGATGTCTCGACGTCTAGACTGCTGTTTTGATATCTAAACAGTATCAATACCCGAGAGTTTTCGAGAAACAGAACTGTGCGAGAACAGCACCCTCCATACTCATCAGATTACGGTCCGACATGTTTTTGACAGGTCTTATCAATCTATCTGTCAACAACATCCGCCGTATTCACACTCGCAGGTCACGTTAATATATTACACTCCTCTCCATCTTATTTTCCAAAATGTTCACGTGGGAATATTTTACATGCAACTCTCCTACTCTCTCATCTCTCTCGGACTATTATGACATCTGAGTGACACCTCCATCCGCCCGCGCGCGCCCGCGTTAACACCTGCCTCAATGTTGCACCTAACTAACCCATGTGCTGAGCCGAAAGGTTCTCAGCCTAACTAAACTCAAAGGCATGAACCGAAATCCCTCGGCTATTATATAACAGTTGGTCTTACCACTACTGCACTTTCAAGACATCTTACTATGCACCTTAATGATTCTAGTTCTATAGCCCTACATCTTAAAAGCCACAAATCCAAATTTCGAAAAATTCTAGTTTAAAGAACTAATTGTGGCTTATTAATTTCGTGTGCTATTATAATAGCACATGCAATTATTAAGCCACAATTACAAATCTTGGAAGCCTTAAATATAAAAACGAAAATACCTAGAATTCTTAGAATTAACTTTGAAAATGGCGTCAATGTTTTGAAATGCCTTTCATTTCAATCATACATCTTAGATGCATCAGGGAGGTCTTCCGTGATGCGCTGTCTTCATTGCCAATTTCGGGTTATTTCTGCATCATATCGGCTCCGACAGTAACCCCGGCATGACTCTGAAAGCGCCAAGCCGCCTCCGTGATCGCGACGTGCTACGCTCGTGCCTCTACCAAAGCAAAGAAAATAATAATAATAAGGCCGGACTTCGGCCGTTTTTATAGACATCTGTCTTTAGTTTTCTTTTAATTATTTTCTTTTTTTAATGAGTTTTTAATAACGTGAAAAAGAGAGAAAAATTTAAAAATATTCTATTTCTCTTTATAAATATTCTTTTTCCGTTGATAGCGTTCTGTTTTAAATTTGTTCGGTGTCATTAGCATCTCAGTTTAATCCTACTATAAGTTTACATAATTTTTGCAGTGCTATAAAAAAACTTTTAAAAAAATCTTTACTCTTTCAAACATCCCCTGGTGATGGCCAATGAAGGGTCCGAAAGTGCTCGGGACGATTTCAGTAAATTCATCTATCAACTCCAACCTAAAATCAAAACACTTGTCTGTAAACTTGAAAGGATACAAATAAAATCATATAGGCAAAATGTGTTTTTATTATCTAATTAAACATGCCTAAATGAAGGACTGCTGCCTAACCACACACACACACACACACACACACACATATATATATATATATATATATATACTGAGATATGCAATTAGACAGATATGAATAGAGGGATAGGTTTCTTTTTTTTTTTTTTCTAATTGTCGTATCAGCTTTGGTGGGTTATTTAATTCCAAACCCATTCTTATAGAATAACAGTAGTTGTACTATTAACCTCATAGCAGGAGGGATAGAGTGGATTCATGCCTTTCGTAAAGGTGTTAGTCCGAAAATTCAAACTCGTTCACTACGATGTCACTGTCCAGCACGTTCACCACGACGCCACGGGGTGTCCTCGTGGTGTAATGGTTAAAGCGATGGACTGCGGAATCGTAGTACGCGAGTTCGTACTCCAGTCGCGGTATTACGTTCACTTTCGGGCAAATACCTTTGGGAAAGGTATGAACCCCCTTATCCTCCCAGCTATGGGTTAAATAGTATCACTACTGTCCTTCTAGGAGAATAGATTTGGTATTAAATAACCTACAAAGGTTGATATCCCATTAAACAAAGAAACCAAACCAAACCAAACCACGACGCCACTGGGACTCTCCCAGAGATTGATAGACCGATAGAAAGACGTGAATCAACTGAGATAGATAGATAGATTGAGAAATCTAGGAGGGGGTATATTAAGAGAGATTCAAATGAAAGAAAATAAAAGAGACAACGTTTAAGAGATGAGAAGAGAAAAAGAGAAAGAGAGCAAGTGTAGGAAGTGGGGGAGTGAAAGGAGACCAACAGTTCTGAAAGAGGTCACACTATTTCATTAACTGCCACTTGTGAAATTCCAACTAAAGTCTGTTCATCGTAACTTTATAAAAAAAAAAACTTATCTTTATTTCTTTTTACATTTTCATTTTCAGGTGACACCTGTCTTTTTTTTTTTTTTGGTTGGTTACTCCACTTTCTATTACCGCCCCCCCCTTGACACAAGTCAGTTATTGCCCCCACCACCTCTCTCTTCCGCCTCCAGACCCCACAAGCGTCTGGATTCTGTTTATGCATTATATTGCATCTTTTGGTTGAGGCTCTCAATTACTTATTGGACACGATTCTGCAGTAATCATCATTGCTTATATTTTTGGTAGAGTCAGCTAAAGCCTTTACATACCTAAAAATGTTTATATCTGGTAAAAAAAAAAAAATGTCTTCTTTATACGAGAAAAGGCTGTAATTCATATCTGATGACATCAATCTCAAATCTTAGGAAAATCAGAACGGAATGATCATTCGAAAATCGAAACAAAAATGTCTGAGTGACAATATTTATTATACTTATGATAAATATTGTCACAGAGTGTCCAGGATATGATAAAAAATGCATTTTAGGCAATATGGAATACGTCATCACTCTCAGGTCAACTATGGGTCAAATAGAACTGTTCAATAATTTACAAGGAATTATTATTATTATAAGTAAGTACCGGATCATTGGTCTAATGAGTAGAGTGTTCGCCAATGGTCCGGGAGACCGGGATTCAATCCCAGATCGAGTCATACCAAAGACTGAAAAATGGTACTTGATTCCACCTTGCTTAGCACTCAGCATTATAAGGTAAGGATCAAAGGTAAAGTGGAGCAAATCCAGGGAATGGGGTAGCACTCTCCCCTACAGTTCGGTGTAGTAGCTATTGAAAAGGGAGCTTTCAGGTCTCCCTCGACTAAGGTCAGCAACTTTACCTATTATCATTATTATTATTACTATTATACTCCTTGCGAGTTTTTTTTTACACCAGCGTTTGCTGATGGTCTTTCACTGGAGTCTGAGTGACAGCAAGTATCCTCTGGTCTTCAGGGATCTTTGCAGTATTCTGACTGATCTCAGCAATGCTGTAGTTTGCATGGTCTCCGCTTGTCCTCTTATTTCTAAGTCCTCTAGTCCTTTTACCAGTCCTTTGGTGACTGTACCAAGTGCACTAATTACAATTGGTATCACCGTCACTTTCATGTTCCATATTTCTAAAAAAATATTTCCCTAGGAAGGTCCAGGTTCTTATCTTTCTTTTCGCTTTCTTTCTATTTTACTCTGTGGTCAGCCGGGACAGCAAAGTCCATAATTCGGCAAGTTTTCTTTTTTTTTTGTTGATTATTACTAGATCTGGTCGCCTGGCCGAGATTAGGTGATCCATTTGTATCTCAAAATCCCAGATGAGCTAGTGAATCTCATTCTCCTGGACTAATTCTGGGTTGTGTATATACCATTTGTTCGTATGGTCAAATTTTGATTTTTTGCACGATTCCCAGTGGATCACCTTGCCCACCCAGTTGTGTCTGGTCTTATACCCTTTTGTGCTAGTTTGCTGCATTTGCTTATTATGTAATTGATTGTTATGTCTATCACCCCATAACCTACATTTGCTGTTTTGTTGCGTCTTCTTCTTCTTCTTCTTCTTCTTCTTCTTCTTCTTCTTCTTCTTCTTCTTCTTCTTCTTCTTATTATTATTATTATTATTATTATTATATCACTCCTTCTGAGTTTTTCATTCTAGCATCAGCTGGTGGTCTTTCACTGGAGTATGGGTGCCTATAACAGTAAGTCTCCACAGGTTTCAAGGACTCTTCTCAGTATTCTAGTCGATCTTAACAATAATGCTGTGGTCTGGATGGTATCGATTCCAATCCCCTCAAACTTTTTTTCAGCCCTTGGGGCCCGTTCTTAACGAAACACACCAACTACAATCTGTATCATCGTCACCCCCATGTTTAACAGTCTCCTCAGCTCTCTGGCAAGGTCCTAGTATTTGTCTATATTTTCTCCCTCTCTATGCTCCGCCAGAACGGCAAAATCTACTAGATGGCAAGTTCCTTTTTTTCTAGTTTTTTATTATTATTTTGTTCATTTGAGAGTTTTTCAAACCAGTGTTAGCTAATGGTTTTCCACTGGAGTCTGAGTGACAGCAAGTCTCCTCAAGTCTCCAGGACTCTTCACAGTATTCTGTCCGATCTCAACAACACTATAGTTTGGATGGTCTCTACTCGTCTTCTTATTTCCAAGTCCTCCAGTCCCTGTCCCAATCCTTTGGCAAATCCTCTTCCCCCTTTTCTTGAAACATAGAGTCTGTGTACTTCATCTCTGGGATTGCAGGTATTATGCATCATTATGAGTTTTCTTGTTCTCTGGTACATTTGCTGAAGTTCTTCTCTGGTCAACTTTAAGAATGACTCCGAGTATCTTACGAGGAGGATAGTCAAGGTATTTATCCCTTAGATGAGATTTCTGCAATGTGGTTTGGTTTCGCGGAGATTTCTCGTTCTCGTGAGATATTCTTTTTTTTAATTTTTTCTTTCATCTTCGCTTGTTTTATGGTATCCGCTTCCAATATTCCCAAATATTCAGAGGTTTCCTTTTCTTCGCACGATCTGATTTTTTTCTTGATTTGTTAGTTCTATTCCTTCCGTCCTATATCGTTTTCCGTTTTTCATTATTAGCATTGGACATTTTTTTTCATGCTAAATTCCTTCCCTATATCTTGATTTTATATTCTCACTGCTTGTATTAGTGTTCCCAATTCTTTCTCGCTTTTGGCAAACAGTCTGATGTCGTCCATGTACATTAAGTGGATAATTTTTGTACGATTTAGTGTTTGTATTCGCCGGTGCATTTCCTAAGTACGTGATTGAGTGGCGTCATTGCTATTACAAATATAGTAGTTATGCCTTTTTATAGTCAATCCACACCATAACTAGGTTTTTTCATCTCGTCTTGCTTTCCTTTCAGGATGTTTTGATCAATGCAGAGTAGCTCTTCTGTACCTCTAGTCCACTTGCGGCATCCTTTTTGTTTATCGGGCAAGAGTCAGTGGCTTATCGAATCATATTTAGCCTCCCTAATTTTTGCCGTTAGTATTATCCACATCATCGGTAGGCACGTTATGGGTCTGTAGTTGTAAGGGGCGGTTCCTTTTTGGATCAGGGTGGTCTTTCCTTTTGTCATCCATTCCGGTATGTTAGCATCTATTGGTTTCGCTAGCCAGTCTGTCATGGATGGAAGTGAATTTTTAAACCAGTATCCATGTATGCCATAGGGGTTTGGCGTTTTCCAATTTAGTACTTTTTTGAGTGTTGTTTTGAGTGTATCGTGGTGTATTTTTGCCTTCGATCCTTTTTCGAGGTCTTCTCTTTTCCCATATTGCTTATTCATTCGGCTTTTCTGTTATAATCTTTTCGTTTCCATATTTTGCTCCACAATTGTTTGGTTTCCTTGTCATCCGGTTGTTGGTATGTGTTGGTGCGTTCTACCTCTACTTTCTGGTAGAACTCTCTTTCGTTGTTTTGGAATGTTCTGTATTGCTTCATCCACTTTCGATATCTTTTTATTCCTACTTCTTTCTCTTGTAGCTTCTGGTTTATTTCCTCCAGTTGTATTGTTTGCTTTACTTGTTTGTTTGCTTTTTTTCTTTTTGTCCCCAAATTTTCCAGCATTTCTCCTCTGTCTTCACATTTTTGTTAGTTGTTATCATTATCATTATCATTATTTATCTATTTGAAACCTTACAGTTTTGCGTAAAATATTTGATCGGAATTCTTGATTGATAGAATAACCAATATTAAATTGCAATTCTTGAAACACTAACCAGGGTCTGCAAGTTTAGCTCGTTAATCATTATACCACACGAAGCGTCCGGGATAGTTATCATTTAATAAGCTTACCACTTGGAAGAATTACGCACCAGTCTAGGAGAAGGAAAACTCTCAAGAATTAACAAATTTCATCCTTACTGCCACGTGACATCAACCGGTTTCACACCGACTAACTCTCCTTTGAAGCACGATTTCAATCGAAGTTTCAATGACCCACTCGAACTTCATTTTAGACAAACACAGTAAAATCTAGTTCATTATATAATAGATATAAATCTATTTGAAAATTATTCGTATTTGATGGGAATACTTGATGTCATATAGCTATAAATTTTTTGTATTAAGAATATATATATATATATATATATATATATATAGCATAGACACGGTGCTTAGTAACTGTCAGCTCCTCAATCTAGCAATTGTCATTTTTCCAAATCTGTTTTAAAACTATTTTTATTCGAAAAGAATAATTGATGTTATATAACTAAAAATTATTTGTATTAAGATCACACACACACACACACACACATATATATATATATATATATTTACATATCTAAGATGCAGTCAATGGTGTTTGAAAGCAGTCTATTTTTTGCCTATGTATTCATCATGTCAAGACACACACACACACACACGCGCGCGCGCTCTATTAATGATATTGAACACTCTTCATTTGTAAACATAGCAAACTACATAATATATATATATATATATATATATATATATATATGAAAAAACAAAATATGCAGCGTATGTATTTTTTATAAAAGCTGTCTTCAACTACTGCTTAAAATAGTTTAAATAGAAGTTGTCAACTAGTGGTTGCATCCTTTTAGAAATACACAGTATGTTGATCACCACTGGGGACCTATCGTTGTGTACCTTCATGAGAGATGAACGTACACCATGTTGGAAATCAATACTCGACAAACAAACAAAAATGTGAGGTCGATTTCGTTGAAGTATGCACAGCGGACCGGTGTACCACTCAAGAGTAACATTCCCTTTACAGTCTAATAACGACTAAACAGTTGATTTTGTCTTGAGTATCTAATTACTCTGTTTTTTTTTTTGTCTTTTCTCTCTTCTTTTTTGTAAAGGCGTACAGTAATTCATCAAAATGAAAAGAAGCAAATGTTGCTGATTTATTGAAAACTTTGAATAAGGCTTTTAAGACGAAACAATTTCAAAACTGTTTCGCAACCATGACACCCAACATCATTTTAGATGTAATCATTATTTCACCCCTAGTGAGATTTTCACACAAGTTTCAACTGATGGTCTTCCCCTGGAGTTTAAGTGACAGCAAGTTTCTTCAAATCTCCAGAACTTCTAGTTTTCGAGCCTGGCAAGATCTAAATATTTGTCTATCTTTTCTCAAAGAAATATATATATATATATATATATATATATATATATATATATATATATATAAATCAAAGGGTGGATTTTATACAAACGTAAACTTTATGCTACAATGTTTATCAAATTAGAACTCTGTCCTTAGTTTAAATATTTTTGTCATGAACTAGCCTCATACGAGCATTCACTCCATTTAGTTCTATGGAATCTATGACTTTCCAAAATAATTTTGTGTAAAAAGCTGGCAAAATTGAGAAAGGAAAATTGCATTTGGTTGATAATTTGGTTGATAATTTCCCAATAATTTGGTTATGGAATTGCAAAATTCTTTGTTAATAACCGAAATTCTCGATTATGTATCGGATCAATTAACATATTCTACGAAAATTCTTGAGAAAGCTCTTGTTGCCGACTGGGCTCTCTACAACTTCAGGGATGTCAAAACCTCTTTCACAAAAAAAAAACAAAAACTTCCCTACTTTTTTCTTCAACTCTCTAAAATCTATCTTCACTTTCAAATCCCTCCCAACTTTTCCAGCTACAACTATACGCTCCCCACTCTCCTCACAGGCTTTTAAATAGAAAAACTCAGAAAACAGTCTCTGTCTAGAAGAAGTCCATGAAGATGAAATAAAGGCCGAACGAAATATCACAAATCTAAATTTGAGTTAAGTTTTTGATTTATCCATCTTTCCACACATTTCTATCATACTGTCAGATTCACTACAAGTCTATCTTTTCAACAATATATATATATATATATATATATTGAAAAGATTCTGTTCTTTTGTTTCATGTGTTGAGTAAAAGAACACAACTTGTTTTTAAGAAAAGGCATGAAAATAATTTTCATAATCACTTAACCATGGTGAAAACCGAAAACCGATAGTTGTGATAAACATATTTGTATGTTGATATTTAGTGTATATTTATATTTCTAATACACACACACACACACACACACACACACACATATATATATATATATATATATATATATAAGAAATGAAAATGAATCCGACAGTATGAAGAAGATAGAAAAACAAAGTAATCCAAAAAGTGATGAATTTATTATAATGGAAATTGTTTCACCATCTTAAAGTCCTGATGAAGGTTTACTAAAACCGAAACGTTTTAACGTTGATTTTTCATTATAATAAATTAATCACTTTTGAGCTACTTTGTTTTTCTATTTTCTTCATACTGTCGGAATCATTTCATTATATATATATATATATGTGTGTGTGTGTGTGTGTGTGTGTATCTATATTTGTGTGCCGGTGAGGCTGAATTAACGACAGTCGATAATGTTATACAATTATTTTTTATAAAAGAAACTTTTAAACGTTGTTCTTATCAATTGTTATTACAGTTCAACCCTATATATATATATATATATTGAACAAGTCCTTGTGACAGGACTTCATAAAACAGCAACTGTACGGCCACCTACCACCCGTCACGAAAACTATCAAAATTAGACAAACCAGACATGCGGGACACTGCTGGAGAAGTAGGGACGAGCTCGTAAGTAATGTACTCATGTGGACCCCTTCACGGGGATGAGCAAAGGCAGGACGTCCATATTAGATCATCTGCGTAGTCTGCATCATACTTCTAATGAAATATTATACAATCAATCCGGATACCATTTGGTTTTATTTATGACCAAAGTCTACAGCATAGAAACTTTGAAGCCAAAAATATTATTGATTAAATGTATATTAAGCACGTCCTTATTTTAGACTGCTGCTTGTTCATGTTTTTTTTTCAAAACTCTTTACACGTCTTTTCCTATATGTCGATATGGACGCTTTTTTATGTGACTGCATACATGAAAATTCCTAACTGCGTAAATGTGACTGCACCGACAAGAAACACGAATATGTGTCACTTACAATAGAGATTTATTGCAATAGGTCTTTGATATTTGAACACGTGGATGCGCACTTATAAAAGCGAACATATTTGTGTGAAAAATGTGTAAATCACGAACGGCTAACAAAATCAATTCAGCTTTAGATAACAAATGTTTGCCTTGTAGCTATCTGCAAATTAAAACAAAAAACATATACACATACACACATTGGAATAAATATAAACTTGTGTAGATTGAAGTACATCTATACTAAAATGTATTCATCTCCTACACTAACTCTCTCTCTCTCTCTCTCTCTCTTTACACACACACACACATGCACACATACATACATGCATATATATATATATATATATATACATATACATATATATATATATTTATCAATACCAAGTGTATTCATCTCTCCCTCATCTCTATCTCTCTCTTCACACACACACACACTTTCTGTCTGTCTGTCTCTCTTTACACAGACAGGCACACACACCGATATAAATATATATATATATACGTTAGGATATCATAGACACAAAGTCAATAGCACTTAGTGACTACCGGTTTCTCGCCTAACTATATATATATATATATATACTCATACACACACACGCTTATATATATATATATATATATATATATATATATATTACATATATTATTTACATAAATCAAGTATGTAAAATATATATATATTATTGGCATAATGTATAAAGTGTTCACCAATTTCGAGGGAGACAGGGGTTCAATCCATTTTCTTGTTTGATGTGAAGAGGTCCTGCTAATTCTTTAGAGCACTGATTTATATCAATGCCTTTAACAAGATGAAAAAAAATTTACTATCTTAATGTGGCCGATTGTTGGTTTTTATTTTGAAAAATAATTTGCTCTGAGGATTTTATTTGCATTGAGCTCTTGACCGAGACAACTTAAATTTAATATTGTATATTTGAATGTTAAAATTGTCCTGCTTGAAATAGTTCCCAACTCCGGATTAACTGGATAAGGTACTGTCTTATATAAATATATACAAATAACTAAGTAAGTTGGCCGACCGTTGTCGATGGTGACGCGAAGGTTCCCTTTTCAGTAGCTACTAAACCGAGATGGTGAGGAAGGCGCTACTCACTTTACCCTTGATCCCTATCTTATATAGATTGAGAAATTATATATATATATATATATATATATATATATATATTTCATATACATGATTTATGTAAATAATGTTTTTATGTGTACAGACAGACAGACAGACAGACACACACACACACACACATATATATATATATATATAGAACAGAGCAGCAACAATAATAAAAGTAAAGTTGGTGACCTTAGTCGAGGAGGACCCGAAGGCTCCATTTTCAATAGCTACTACACCGAGGCGTAGGAGAGGGCGCAACCCCATTCCTTAGATTGCTCCACTTTACTCTTGATCCTTACGTTATAATGCTGACTGTTAAGCAAGGCGGCATCAAGTACCATTTTTTGAGTCTGGTATGACTTGACCTGGGATTGAACCCCGGTCTCTTGGACTATTACTAAACACTCTACTCATTAGGCCAATATAGTCCTCTCCCGTTACTCTGTGCTTCATGCATTTTTATAATCATGAAACATCCAAATGTTAAGAGAATCCACATCTATTAAGGAAGTTTAAATGACTACTTTCACTGTGCGGGATTAGATAACTTTTCGTGGTGTAATGGATAAAGCTATGGACTGCAGAATCGTTGTAAGCGAGTTCGAACTCCAGTCGCGCTATTACGTTCGCTTTCGGACAAATACCATTGGGAAAAGTACGAACACCCGTTGTTCTCCCATCTATGGGTTATATAGCATCACTACTGTCCTTCTAGAAACATAGCTTTGCCATTAAATAACCTACGAAGGTTGATATGCCATTAAAACAACGAAACTAAGCAAATAATTTGCAGGCATTTATATAGCCTCAAATATTTTTATTTAGTACAAATAATTTACAGGTATTTTTAGAACCTGAAATATTTTTATCTTATACAAATAATTCACAGGCATTTATATAGCCCCAAACATTTTTATTTAATAAAAATAATTTGCGGACATTTATAGAGCCTCAAATATTCTAATCTAATACAAATAATTTAGAGGCATTAGTATTGCCTCAAATATTCTTATGTGATACAAATAATTTATACACAATTACGTGGTTTCACGTAACTATTCGGGGGCGTCCTCGTGGTGTAAAAGTTAAAGCGATGGACTGCGGAATCGTATTAAGCGAGTTCGTACTCCAGTCGCGCTATTACGTTCACTTCGGGCAAATACTCTTGGAAAAGGTATAAACCCCCTTATAATCCCAGCTATGGGTTAAATAGTACCACTACTGTTCTTCTACCAGAATAGCTTTGGCATTAAATAACCTACAAAGGTTGATATGCCATTTGCCAAACCAAACGTAACTATTCCAATTTAATAATAACCATTTGTTTGAACACATTTATATTGTATCAAGTATTCCTATTAAATACAAATAATTTCTAAACATATTTATTTGACCCACTGATGGGATCCTAACAGATACTACCCCTACGAGTCAGTATAGACATTGGAGTAATGGCAATTAAGGTATGACTTCACACTCCCCCGAGCTCCAGAACTCAAGTCTCACGTTTACTGTCATATCTAGGATCCTCTTTCTTGTGAAGTCTAACACCTCCGTAGGAGATGTAGTTGGCGTATTCTACACCCCGTCAATATGGCTACCTTTCATATATATATATATATATATATATATATATATATACGAACAAATGGGAGTAAATAGATTTACTGAGAGAATCGAATATATCAACAGAAGGATATAGATATGAGTTGAATAGATACGAACATAGATATGAACAAAAAGATATGAACGATATATATATATATATATATATATATATATATATATATATACAGAGGTAAATATCCAGCGACTGTGATATATGGTTATGTAGATATGAACAGACTGTCACGGACTTATAAACACAGAGACATATTTACGAAAATAAATTAAAATAGAAAGCAAGCATACAAATATAATACAACATTTATTGTATATGTGCATTGATGTTTACAAAGCTTGACAAGGTCAAATAATGGCGCGAAATAGGAGGTAGTAGGATTGTGTTACGTTAATCTGAAGGGCGCCACCTGCCTTATACACACACACACGCACTCAGTCGAGGTGCTTATATGTTGACTGTATTCCCTGCAATGGGGTACGACCTTCTCCTCAAAAAAGGGTCACTTGAGTATGACACTAAACAGCATCTGAGGGTAAGAATCCAGTTGTAAAGATCAGGGGAGTGTGAAGTATCACTTTATTGTTATTGCTCTTAGGTTCACTATGACCTGAGTGGTACAGGCCAGTCGGCTGGGGTTGTAGAATACACCGACTGCACTTCTGCAGAGGGGCCAATCTCCCTCCCTCCAACGAATGTGCTGAATTTGACTTTAATCAATCTGATTAAATCCAGTAATGCTAGAGCTTTGGAGAATTTTGGATTACCCCTTCATTGTTCTCGCTCCCAGATCCACACTGGCCCGGAGTGGTAGCACCTGAGAGAATCTTATCTATGGGTCAAATGGAACTATTTGGCATTTTAATTGCGTGCAAACAAACGAAATGTTTGAAATAGAACACTTTGCTCATCTATGTGTAAACAAATGACTGATGTTTGATTGAATTGTTAGTGATACATCGCAATACTTGGAACCATTTAACTTTATTGACTTACGCTAAATTGAATCATTAGAAATAGAACTGTTTGATCATCTAACTACGTGTAAACAAATGACTGATGTTTAATTGGATTGTTAGTGATACATCGCAATACTCGGTACCATTTAACTTTATTGACCTATGCTAAATCGAATTGTTTGAACTAGAATTGTTTGATCATTTAAATTCATGTATTTACAAATCGTGTTTATAAATCTTATATTTATTATATATATATAAATAGGATTTGACAATAAATAACGAACAATGGTTGATATGTTATAAAACTAAATCAAATCAAACCAAACCTGAATGGTATTATGTTTTAGGGTGCCATCTCGGGGTGTAATAGATCTATTTCAAAATTATACGAATTCGATAAGACCATGGGTAAAATAAATAAATAAATAAATAAAACTCTTTACATACAATTTAATAAAAATGTAGAATGAATGAGATTCTCAAACTTCTTGGCATAAAGTAATTTAAGACGGATTGGCATGCCGTTAAAATAAATTAATCTATCAGTCTATTAAAAACACACATTAACAGCAGCAAGAAGAAAAACTGTATAATATATACATATATTATAGATTATAGTAAAATCACTCGACGGGTACTTTTAATACCATGTAACCCAATATTGCCGGATACTTATTCGAACAATTGGTAACTAAATCAGATCTCTCACCAGACTTTCCTGATGAGGAGAGTGCATAGACAACTGTCAAGATTAAAAACAAGACCTGCCAAAGGGCGGATGAACCTTATTGTAGAGTCAAACAGCCATCAAGCACACTCTGGCCCCGACAGATACTAAGACTTTTTTAAATCATCCATTTACGAGGAAGAGACGGATATAAAACTGGGAGGGAAAGATCCTAAGCTTCTGTTAAAGTATCCATTGAGAAGAAGGTCGCTCTGATGTAAAATTTGCCCCTTTCGATAAAATTCAATGATGCAGATAGGCTCTTTTTAGAGCGATGTAATTGAAACTTAGAGCATAAATTCAGCGTACAGTCTTTAATTGTTATAAAAAGCTTCAAGTATGGGTGTTGCTTGATAACATAAGATCGTTACAAAATGGAGTCAGTAGCTGATAATGCTCTGCTTCGAGATGGCAACCATCACACACACGCACACATATATACACATACATATGTGTATGTATATGTGTGTACGGAATGTACGTATATATGTATGTAAATATACAGGGTACATAAACAATTAAACCCCTTTTATCTTTTTTCAAAGTATTTTTATGTTGTATTTGCATAATCTGGTACAGTCCATCATCTATTTAAAGACGAGAAAGGCACAATTACGTATGTATTTATCAACCTCTCCACTCCGGCAGAATGTGACACAAGGTCAATTTTTAAGCTCACTTTAACAGGTTTGAATTTAGAGTTTTTCTTCTCCAAGACTGGTTACCTAAGCCAGGCCGAAGAATCCAGTTTACCCTACTATTTGCTCATAGCTTGTGGGAGAATAATTGGATTCATACCTTTCCCGAGGGTATTAGTGCTATGAAAATGCCATCAACCTCGTCTAGGATTTGAACTCGTGTCTCTGTGCCCGTTTCATACGACGATAACCGTTATACCACAGGCACCTTCTTAATGAAGTGTTTACCATTAGCAGGTGCCTAGTCAGTTGGGGCTGTAGAATACACCGACTGCATCTCTGCAGAGAGGTAAGACCCCCACCCACCTAACGAGTGTCCTGTAATCGACACTAAACCATCACGGTGAGGCTCCAGTTCCGGAGCATCGAGGAATGTAGAGTACTCTTCATTGCCATTACTCCTAGGTCCACTCTGATAGTGTGTTGTAGTATCTGTTAGAATCCCATCTATAGGTCAAATAAAACTATTTGATTATCTATTATACTTGAAACCATTTAACCGTATGTAAAGAAGTGATTGATATTAAATTGAATTATTGGTATTTGAGAGCTGTACAAGAAACCATTCAACTGTGTGCAAACGAATGAATAATGTTGACAAGAATTATTAGTGTTGAATAACAATACTTGAACCCTTTAACTGTGTGAAAACAAATGAGCTCTGGCTGGTTTTAAAATAATTTTACTTACAAATTATTGACTTATTATATATATATGTGTGCGCGCGTGTGTGTGTATGTATAAAGAGGATTTACCGATAAATAACCCTAAAAGGGTTGATATGCCATGAAATAATCAAACTAAATCAAACATAAGCAGGATGTCACTCAAGGTCAATTTTTAAAGTGATTTTTTCTTCTGAACTGGTTAACTTACCGAGGCTAAAGAGCCTAGTTTTCCCGTACTATTTACACATAGATGGGAGAATAAACGGATTCACACACACACACACACACACACACACACACATATATATATATATATATATATATATATATATATATATATATAAGGTAGACCAAAAGCAACAACAACAAGAGCAGAAGACAATTTCATCAGAGCCACCAGCTTGCGTGACAGAAGGCTGACTGCTCGAAACATCACTGCACAACTGAATGTAGTGAAAAAATGTGTCAGCATCCAGTGTGAAGGGAAAACTCTGGGAAGCTGGCTTATATGGCAAAAATGATGTCAAGAAACCAATGTTGAGGAAGCAAAACAATATCAAAAGGCTCCTGTGGGCCAAGACACACAAAGACTGGACTGTAGAACAATGGTATAAAGTTCCTGAGACCGAAGAATCAAAGTTCCACATCTTTGGCTCAAATAGAAGGGTCTATGTTTGGCTTGGTTTCTTTGTTTAATGGCATATCAACCTTTGTAGGTTATTCAATGCCAAACCATTCTCCTAGAAGAACAGTAGTGGTACTATTTAACCCATAGCTGGGAGGATAAGGGGGTACATACCTTTCCCAAGCGTATTTGCCCGAAAGTGAACGTAATAGCGCAATTGGAGTACGAACTCGCTTACTACGATTCCGCAGTCCATCGCTATAACCATTACACCACGAGGACACCCCTAAGGGTCTATGTGGGGCAAAGAGTTGGTAAAAGAGCTACAACTCCCTGTATCATACCAACCGTACAGCATGGAGGAGGCTCTGTTATGGCATTGGGGGCTTTTGCCATTGGCAAAGTCGAGGATTTGCTCCAAGTGAAGGATAAATTCAATTAAACCGGCTATCATCGTAACTGCTGTATCATACGATCCCATCTGGATTGCAGTTTGTAAGTCAAGGATTTGTACTCATGCAAAATAATGACCCGAAGCATAATAGTAAACTCGGCCAGAGGTACATTAAAAGCAAAAAGGAACAGCACGTGAAGTCTTGACCGGCGCAAACATCGGACTTAAATCCCATTGAACTGGTGAGAGATGAACTTGACCGAAAAGTCAGAACTAAGCAGCCGACAAGGGCAGCTCACCTCTGGCAACTCTTGCAGAACTATCTTCAGTCTATCTTTAGTCTTTGGTGGAAAGAATGCCGAGAATCTGTGTAGCAGTGATAGCGGCCAAAAGAGGCTATTTTGACGAATAAAATGTTTAAGAAGGGTTTTTTGGTTTAATTTGTGTTTATTGTGTCTCAGGAAGACTTGTATTTAGTATGATAAATAAAAGTATTGTGGTACTTAACTTGTTCCATTAAAAATAACACTTTTAGGATAATAAAAATTTTTTGGGATGGCCAAATACTTTTGACTGGTACTGTTTATATATGAAGGAATGTATCCATATATATATATGTGTATAACGTCATATATATATATATATATATATATATATATATATATATATACGTGTGTGTGTGCGTGTGTGTATAACATATATATATATATATATATATATATATGCACATATATATACATGAGAGACATATATATATATATATATATATAGGGACACACTCACACACACACATATATATAGCTTACTCATAAATATGTGTGCGTGTGTGTGTGTGTGTGTGTGTGTGTGTGAGAGAGAGAGAGAGAGAGAGAGAGAGAGAGAAATATAGAAAATGTGAACAACAACATTCTTTTAAAGCGCCCTGATTTTCCATTCATATCTCCGCAAAGAAACCTGAAAACAACAACAATGAAAGAATAATATTATTCATTTGTCCTTTGAATGGCTCATTTTGCCTTGTAAGCTGCCTTTAAAGATATAAATAGATGTAGACACACACACATGCATATATTCATGCAAACCTATTGAGGGCCACGAAATAGGATGCTTCGCTCCGGATAAGGCCAAATATCTTTCTTACATACGTACACTTACGCATTCACACGTGTATGTATGTGTTTGTGTATGTGCTTTTTTATAATCCTTTATCAATGTGTGACTATATCTCGAGTGCAAAAATAGAAAAACAAATGCACCAAGTCGGCTCTTCCATTATGTTTGAACTTTGAATGTTCGGGTTTTAAACCAATACCAAGCATCTTAATCAATCTTACAATTCTGTTCTGGATGTGACACTCACTAAAGGGATGTTCTAGATAAGACATTCATAAAAGGGGGTATTCTGGATGCGACACTCACTAAAGGGATGTTCTAGATGCAACACTCATAAAAGGGGGTGTTCTGGATGCGACACTCACTAAAGGGATGTTCTAGATGCGACATTCATAAAAGGGGGTGTTCTGGATGCGACACTCATAAAAGGGGGTGTTCTGGATGCGACACTCACTAAAGGGACGTTCTAGATGCGACATTCATAAAAGGGGGTGTTCTGGATGCGACACTCTCTGAAGGGATGTTCTAGATGCGACATTTATAAAAGGGGGTGTTCTGGATGCGACACTCACTAAAGGGATGTTCTAGATGCGACATTCATAAAAGGGGGTGTTCTGGATGCGACACTCACTAAAGGGACGTTCTAGATGCGACATTCATAAAAGGGGGTGTTCTGGATGCGACACTCTCTGAAGGGATGTTCTAGATGCGACATTCATAAAAGGGGGTGTTCTGGATGCGACACTCTCTAAAGGGATGTTCTAGATGCGACACTCACAAAAGGGGGTATTCTGGATTCTTGAAACATTACTTACGGTAAACTGAATTGTTTGAAATAGAACTGATTATTTGTATAAAAATGGATTCGGCATTAAATAAGCTACAAGGGATGATATGGTATAAACCCAAACAACCAACCAACGTTGCGTAGTTTAATTATTTACCAGACTGCCAGTTAATTTCATTCAATACGCCGTGCATGGTGCATGTCAGACAGCTGAATCAAGTTACTTTACGAATAAATATCAATAAATCTCGATAATCTCACTCAATAATATCTACAATGTCAATAAATTTGGTTTGGTTTGTTTTCTATATTCATTGACATATAAACCTACGAAGGTTGTTTAATGCTAAAGCCATCTAGTAGAAGAACAGTAGTGGTACTATTTAACCCATAGGTGGGAGAATAAGGGGCTTCATACCTTTCCAAAGGGTTTTAGTCCCAAAATAGATGTAATAGTGCGACTGGAGTTCGAACGTGTTTACTACAATGTCGCAGTCCAGCACCTTAGCCACTACGCCACGTAGAAAATTTTTAGTGAGAAGTTCAATTTTCAATGTAAATAAAATGCTAGACTAGACGCTGAATTTGTCTCAGTTGCAATAGCTAAACCGAATCTTTATTATTTTAAGTGTATAGAAAAGAAAACTAACCAGAAAACAAAGTCATGTGATTTTTTTCCATCATTTTTTTCTTCATGAACTTTTTTTTTTTTGGTTGGTTTCTTTGTTTAATGGCATAGAAAACTTTATAGGTTATGTAATACCATAGCCATAATTGTAGAAGAATATTAGTGTTACTATTTAACCCATAGCTTGACACAAATTTCTTCCATGATGACTAAAAGATGTCGTTGGTTGGTTGGTTGGTTGGGTTTTATGGCATATCAACCTTTCTAGGTTATTTAATGCCAAATCTATTTATTTTAACAAATAATCAGTTCTATTTGAAACAATTCAGTTTAGCATTAGTACACAGTTTAATTGTCAAAAATATTTCTATTTCAAGCTATTCCGTTTAGTCAAACAGTTCTAATTCAAACAATTCAGTTTAGTATAAGTATAGATTTTGTTTACGCACAGTTAAATTTCAAAACAGTTCCATTTAAAAAATCAGTTTAGCGTAAGTACAGTTTCAATGTCAAAAACAATTCCATTTCAAACAATTCAGTTTAGCCTAAGTACGCAGTTTCAATTTCAAAACAGTTCTATCTCAGACAATTCAGTTTAGCATACGTACGCATTTTAGTTCTATTTTATCCATAGATAAGACCCTATTAAGTGCTACCACTCCGGGCCAGAGTGGACCTGGAAGCGATGGCAAAGAAGGGACAGTCTGCATTCCCCAGAGCTCCAGCATTTCTGGGACCTCACCATCAGATAGTTTAGTGTCATAACCAGGACACTCTTACCCCTCTGCAGAAGTGCAGTCGGTGTATTCTACAGCCCTAGCCGACTATTAACATTTATAGTACATGTAACGGACACCCAGAGATATTTGTTAACTTGTAAGTCCTCACAAAAAAACATAGTTTGGTGATGGAGCTGTTTATTGCTGCAGTGAAAAGTGTAGTAGATAAATTTATGGCCAATTGACGAAATCAAATTTTCATCTAATAATGATCATTCCCCACAAAAAAAAAAAAAAATCAATAAAACAAACAAACAAAAACATCGGAATTGGTTGGGTTGGTTGAGTTTTATGTCATATCAAATTTCGTAGGTTATTTAATGCCAAATTCTGTTTATACATACATTAAACTCAAGATTTCTAAATGAATACTTCGTCGATAATATTTTAAACAAGACAGAGCTCATTTGTTTGCACACAATTAAAAGGTTTCAAGTATTGCTATATAACCCTAACAATTTAATCTAACACCAACCATTTGTTTGCACACAGTTAAATGATTATATATATGATTTATAAGTGAATTGTTTGTAGGTTTGGTTTGGTTTTATGTCATATCAAACTTTGATGGTTGTTTAATGCTAAATCCTATTCATACATATATATGATTTGTAAATATTTTGCTCATAACATTTTTAACTCAAATCAGGTATTGCTATTTAACACTAATAATTCTATTCAGTATCACTCATTCTTTTACTCACAGTTCAATGGTTCCAAGTATTGTTATGTATCACTAACAATTCTGTTCAACATCAGTCATTTGTTTACACACAATTGAATGATCAAACAGTTCTATTTCTAACAATTTGATTAAGCGTAAGTTATTTGTTTGCGTAGAGTTAAAATGTCAAACTGTTCTATTTGACCAAAAGATAGGACCCTATCAGCTGCTACTACCCCGGGTCAAAGTGGACCTGGGAGCAATGGCAATGATGAGGTGCTTTGCATTTCCTAAAGTTCCAAGACCGGAGCCTTGTCTAACGCAGTGGTTTTCAAACTTTTTTTGACGACGGACGGACCAAAATGCCAGCGCCTCCCTCTTCCAACGAACGCCAGAACGACGGTAATGTTAAATGTCATAATAATTGGTTGATTCTTCAATCACAAACAGTTTGAAGAGTATAAAAAACAGAGCTTAAGGCAACTCGAAAGAGAAATTAAGAAGGAGAGAAGAAATGAGAAATAAAAGTTACGGAGTTAAAAAGGGGCAGAAAGTTTAACGTCGCAGCGAGAAAACTAAGGGGAAAGCGGCCACCAGGGGAAAATTGTCCCTTACGAAGAGAGTTCTGGATATGGACGTGACACTTACGTCTAGTTGCTGCGACTGGGGGACGCTTAATTAAATCGCCCCGTTTTTCCGGCCTTTCTACCCACACCGACGTCACATTTTACTGTAATTGCTCCAACGCCCCCTTCACAATTTCAACGCCCCCATCCGACTGTTTACTCGCCAGCGCCCCTCTGAAAGTTCATATCGCCCCCCGGGGGGCGGTACCGCCCACTTTGAAAACCACTGGTCTAACGCATATTTAGGAAACTCGTTGGGGAATTCTTACCCCGCTGCCGAGATGCAGTCGGTGTATTCTATTGCCCCAGCCGACTTGGCCAGCTTCAAAAGTCCTGGCAGCAACACCCCACAAGACACCAACTGTACGGCCACCTACCCCCTATCACGAAAACTATCCAAGTTAGACGAACCAGACATGCAGGACACTGCTGGAGAAGCAGAGATGAACTCATAAGAGATGTACTCTTATGGATCCCCACACATGGCCGCGCAAAAGCAGGACGACCAGCTCGAACGTACATTCAGCAGCTATGTGAGGATACGGGATGTTGTCCTGAAGACCTACCTAGGGCGATGAACGATAGGGAGGAGTGGCGAGAGAGGGTCAGGGATATCCGTGCTACCAGCGCGATATGATGATGATGATCTAGGAAGTCGATGTGTATCTATACTAACATCTTGTCTATGAAAATATTTGTCCATGATTTGCTCACAACAGTTCTTTCTTATCGCAATATTGATTTTTAGGCATTTTTTTTTCTATTCTCATTTGACTAAATATGAATGGGCAAGTGAATAGAAGAAAGAAAAGAGAAAACAGAAACAGGGTCAGTGACACGGTACCATTTCAACACAATTAGGAACACTGCTGCTTCTCTTCTTTTATAACGTTTGATTGTTGGTCAATAATGCAAAATGATTGGTTGGTTCTTTTGTTTTTGTGATGAAACGCTGGAGTAAAATAAACGGATAGGAGAAGTTAGGAAATGACTGCAGGGAAATAAAAAGAAGAGAGAAAAGAAAAAAAAAAAAAGAAAATGAAGGAAAGGAAAAAGAGGAAGGTGAAGGGAGGAAATGGATTTTGTTTAGAAAGAAGAGAAGGAAGAAGAAGAACAAGACGGTGCAAAAAAGAAAAATGATGAAGGAAGTAATATACTAAGCTTTTTGCTTGGATGAGGCATAAGGCTGCATGAATGGGGCACCTAATAAGACTCGAACTCACTCGTAAAGGTTTGGTTGTCTAGCTTGCTAACAATTACACTAACCGAGGCGCCTATGATGAAGGAAGTATTTATTTACCCGACTTCACCGTCACGGGTAGCATTTGCCATAAAGTCAATTCATAAGCGAAGTAAAGCTGGTTTGAAGTCAGAGTTTTCCTTCTCCTAGACTGGTTGCCTAGTAAGAAGAGCAATAACGGAACATTTTTGTTGTGACAACAGACTACTACTTTTTATAACCCTAGAAAAACTAAATCAGATTTCTGTCATAATTTCTGCCCAGTTTGTCCCACTATTTGAATATAGCTAGGGGGGGGGGGAGGAAAAACGATGGGTTCCTGCCTTTCCCCAAAACATTAGCACGAAGTAAAACGCAAACAGTCTAATCCACGATTTGAACCCGGGTTGCCGATTTAATTTCCCAGGATAACTATGCGCAAAGTGTGTAAATTTGAAAGGAGTAAAAGAAGAGAAGGACGAATAGAGATTGGTTTGGTTACTTTGTTTAACCTTGGTGGGTTATTTAACGTTAAAGCCAATCTTGTAGAAGAGATGCTATTTAACCTGTAGCTAGAGGAATAATGGGGTTCATATCTTTCCCAAGGGTATTAGTCCGAAAGTAAACGGAATATCGCGACTGGGGATTGAACTCGCTTACTTCAAGGCAGTAGCCCAGCACGTAAGTCATTACGCCACTGATGAACAGAGAAGAGAAGAGATGACGTAGAAACTGAAGAAAAAAAAAAAAAAAAGAAAAGAAAAGAAAAGAAAATCAAAAATAAAATTCCGAAGGTAGATCTCAAATCGAAGAAGACGTCTAGAATTAAAATACAGAGAAAATGAATGAAAAAATGAGGAAGAAAGCAAAAAAGAAAGACAAGGTGAATAAAAAAAAACAAAAAAAAACAAAAAACAAAACAAAAAAATGAAGAAATTGGGGAAGGAAAAAGAACTAGGAGAAAAAAAAAGAACAAAGAAAACAGCAAAAAGAAGTTGAGAAAGAGAGAACGTGGAAGAAAAAGTCTAAAGAAAAAAAAAATAGTAGAGAAGGTTTTACGTTGTGTAGAAGAGGTGAAATGTAAGACTTATTGGTCATTTGTGATGACAGTATGAAATAATGTTAATGTTTGGGAGATATGGTATGTTGAAGGTAAACTTCTGAATGGTGACTTCTGGCGTGCGGCTAAAAAAGTTGAACTAATTTATTCACTTCGGAAAATAAAAATATGGAATATGACAAATATTATTATTAGGAGGTATCTCAAACACAGGACCAGCAAACTACTTTTCTATAGCACTCGACAAAACAGTTTTCGGGTTTAATCCTTTTCCTAAAACCTGGTAATTTGTCCCTCGCACCTGACCATTTTTCTCTACAGAGAAGAGTAGAATGTATTTTAATATTTCTGTAGCTTTCACTTCAAGATCAAAAGCTGATCTGTAGAAATAATCCAATTTTACATTTAAAGAAACATTCATCATAAGAATGTTATTGAAATCTATGTCGGGTTGTTTCAAAGTTGTAGTGGAGGAGTGAATAAAATTGAAATAAATTGTTCGTGACACCAGTCCCGTTACTTTTCAGATTCCCTTCGTATCTATCTATCTATCTATCTATCTATCTATCTATCTATCTAAAAGGGCGCTGAAATATTATGCACCCACATATCTATCAATCTATCTATCTGTCTATCTATCTATCAGGAAATTATATATATATATACATATATATAATTTTTCAGCACAACTTTGTGTATAAGTTCTAAGGTTGACAGAGATTTTAGATTAATTGTCCACGCCTCACCGTTGTATAGGCTTCATCTGCATAGAAATTAATACAGAAATCTAAATTACTTCTAGTTGTTTTATCGGAAGTAGTAGTGTTTTGTCACAACCAAAATGTTCACTTATGGCTTTTCTTTCTTGGTTTGGCTAAGAGCTTTTTAAATGACTATATATATATATATATATATATATGTATATTTAGGCAGCATTTCTTCGTTAATGCAAATTTCATTAAACATAATAGACATTTTATGCCTACATATTTTCTTCCGGATCCGTTCGAATTCCCGTATTACTTTTATCGTATTCGGGGGCGGGAATTGATTTAGGTATTGTCCATAGTTGTATGTATCCCTAGTACTTTCTGCCCGACTTTGGGCCATCATCAGGGGAGAATCTATTACAAAAGTGATGTAACTTTTGTTTTAGCAAATTCTCACCGACAGCACAACAATACTCGAACATCAAAATAATCAACAAAAACTTCAGATTCTCGAAGCACTATATATTAGAAACCTGCAACCAGCACTTAATAGAATTAATTTTCAAACCAGTGCTAATGTACTTAAATGTCTTTAGCTACTGGCACTATATACAGAATTACATTTAAAAGCAAACGCCATAATCTTCAACGGCAAAGACGTCCTTATACAGTAGTAATTTGCTAAAACAAAAGTTACATCACTTTTGTAATAGATTCTCCCCTGATGATGGCCCAAAGTCGGGCAGAAAGTACTAGGGATACATACAACTATGGACAATACCTAAATCAATTCCCCCCCCCCGAATACGATAAAAGTAATACGGGAATTCGAACGGATCCAGAAGAAATATGTAGGCATAAAATGTCTATTATGTTAAATGAAATGTGCATATATATATATATATATATATATATATATATATATATATATATATATATATATATATTTAAAGAATAAAGTGATGAAGAAACAATGAAAAAGCAAGTATTTTTCTTCGAAAATAGGCTCGAGAAGATGTAATTTTGTATCTTTATTTTTTCATTTATTGTCCAATCAGAGCCTTCATTTGAGACACCTTTTTCAATATCTTTGTGATGAAAGACGACAACATTTGAATTGCCTCACAAAACTCAACATAATTCAAGATATCTTTTCCCTTCTAGATTTTAAAAAACACATTTTCTAACCAGTCAGAAACATAAATAAAACAATTCATTTTTTAATCTAATTTCGAGCCTGCTTAATTATTATAAATAAAGAATCAGACGAATTTTCTGTAGTCAAAGATTCATTTCTATTTATACTCAACTTTCGTTCTTTATTTCTCTTGAGTAAAAATGTATCATTCGGTTTCTTCAAGAAAGTATTTAGTTTCAACTGTGCTTAATTGTCTTCTAAAACGAAAACCTTCTTATTCATCAAATAAATAATAATAATAACAATAATCATAAATCGAGCTATGATGTGTCGTTTTTGCTTGGTTATGGTCTATTACACACGCAGACTCATGTACATATATTTGTGTGGACGCGTTTGTGTATAATGAACCGTAACATATACATGTGTGCACGCGAAAAAAAATATCGACGTATAAACGTTGACAAGTAAGTTTTGGTTGGTTTCTTTTTTTAATAACATATCAACCTATGCGGGTTATTCAACGCTAAAGCTGCCCTTGTAGAAGAAAAGCAGGAATATTATTTAACTCTTAATTAGAAATAAGGGGGTTCATACCTTTATCACGGGTATTTGTTCGTAAGTGAACGTTATAGCCCGACTGGAATTCGTACTCGTTTACTTCGAAGCCGCTGTCTAGCACTTTAGCCGTTACGGCCGCAGGGACTTCCCCTAAATAATTTTTACTAAATTACTGATAGAGGGGACTTATTTCGGCCTGAGTTCTTTACTCATGTGTATTCATTTTAAGATTGAATACGTTACAAGATTGTTAGACTTACAAACGTTGCGGTGAGCGTTTGCTTGCATGAAAAAGAGTTCGTTTTAACGACATTTCATTCGATAAAGGAAATACCCAAGCTCCCAGAGGCACAGATTTGACACTTGGTCATTTTAATGACATGAGCAGTTACCACAAAAAATGCTTGGTTCCCTCTGCATTCTCCTTTAAGAGCGCCTTAGGCACCCAAGCGATACACTCAACCCTGCTACACCAATACGAGTAACACCGGTTATCTCTACTCTTTCTCTTTCTATTTCTCTCTCTCTCTCTCTCTATCTCTATCTATCTATCTATATATATATATATATATATATATATATATACATTTTTTAAAAATATAACGTAGTCTGTTATATTTATAAATAAAGAGCGCCCAATAAGGTTGATAGAGTATATATATATATATATATATATATATATATATATATATATATATATATATATATATATATCTTTCTCGTTTTGATGGACCAACATAACTCAGTAGAACTGGAAGGAACATTCGGAAGTAGAAGACTTGAAAAATCTGAGATTTTATAAGCGTTTTCTGCATCTGGACGTCCACAGTTCATTGGTACTTCACAAGAAATACAATCTGGATCCTTCGCTGTCCAATTGTCAGAAGAAGGCGTCCATGTGTGGTGTTGCAAATCTAGCACGTTCAACTCTAATTCCTTCAGTACTGTAAGGGAACACTTTGTATCGTCCTCCTATATCCATCCTTTTGGCGATGCTGGCAGAAATTTCTCAATAAAATCCGAAATAAGTTTTTAACACTGTATGGTAGGACATGAAATAAGATGCTGTGATTTCAGGTACATTATTTTTTGTTTTGTGATTTACTGCATTGCCATAGGCAGGATATATCATCGGGTGGTGATTACACGGATTTTCGTGACTCCCTTTTGCCATCCATCTTTATTAACCAGTCTTCTTGACTGTATCTAGGGGCCGTATTGAGTTGATGAGTGTTTGCTGGTCGGGCAATGTTAGTGTGTCCATGCGTAGGAGTTTAAAGGAGAACATTGTTTATGCATTCGTCTCAGCGTCTCGAAGAAATAATAATTTTAGTTATATATATATATATATATATATATATATATATTTATATATATCATCTGAGGAGAAAATCAAAGGGGTAGGAGTATCCAATTTGAGTGCTCATTGTCAACGGCTATGGAAATATAACTAATTTAGGATAAAAAAATACATAAAAACTCAGCGTGCAGAGTCCCAAAATTATTTTTATATAAAAATAAAAATAAAAAATTAAATTCTTTGGTTTATTTCTGGTCGTGATGACCATCATCAGACGTTACACAAGAATATATATATATATATATATATATATATATATATATATATATATATATATATATATATATATATATATATTTGGGTGTCTTTATATTGCTTCCGGCGAGAATGGAATTTGAAAAAAAATTATTTTTTTTAATTAAAATAAGTTTTTGATATATCTTTTATCATATTTTTCTCTCAAGAAAAATTTTTTACGGCGGAGATATCTATTTATTATTTTTTATTTATACTATGTTTAAAAAATGATAATAGATATAATATCTTCACCGTAAAAAATTTTTCTTGATTAAAAAAAATGATAAAAAAAGATATAAAAAATCATTTTGATTAAAAAATTATTTCAATAAAGAAATTAATTTTTTTTTCAAATTCCATCCTCGCTGGAAGCTATATAAGAACACAGAAATGAAATATTTTATCGCGCAACATCTGATGATGGTCATCACGACCACAAATAAATTAATAATGATAACAAAAAAGTGAGTTTTTCTTTTTCTTTTTATATGAAAAGAAAGTATATATATATATATATATATATATATATAAACGAAGCGGTTGTCGTCGAAGGAAATGGATTCGGTGACTTAGCGGGACTAATGAACGAGGCTAATTGCATTTCCCACTGCGCTAACACGCTTAGGAAATGTATGAATCCACTTATTCTCTCACCAGCTATGGGTGAATAGTAGGGCAGACTGATCTCTTTAACCTTTGTATGACAACTCACCTAATTGAAGGAAGACTCAGAATTCGAACCAGTCCAGATCTGCTTAAAAATTGACATTTTATCACATTCTAAACGTAATGGAAGTGTTGTCACACACCCACACACACACACACGCACACACACACACACACATATATATATATATATAGGTAGAAATTCACCAATTGTGACAGGCTTTCTATATGCATGTTAATAGGGAAAGCTGTTGCATGACGATGAAAAGGAATGAAGTTAATTAAAACTAAACTCTTCAAACGCCATCTGGTGACAAAAAAGTATGCACAATTTTGGAAAGCCGAAAATATTTTTCCCAATTTCTTCTCTCTCCACTTGCCGCCATATTGAAGTCATTTATGAAAGACAACTAATATACATATCAATTGTTTATGTAACACGTAATATCACAAGTATTTTTTATTAAATAAAAAAAAAAAAGATTCATTCGCTCCAATGATTACGTCTGTCGTGACGCAGCTAATTCAGGTTTAGGGGTAAAGATGAAACAATAATTACAGTTTTATTTTAGTGCCGACTGCATTTGAATCCAACCAGTGTATGTGGGCAAGCCTTCGGCTTTTCATATTGCAGCCCACTGACTATATCACCATTCCGCCCTCCAGGTTTGACTTTGATAATTGTATGCTGAAACAAAAAAGATATATTTTAGCATTAGGTGAAAATTCTTATGGTTAGATTCTAAATGTTATAGATTTCGCCATTTAACTGGATAGTCAGGAATTGCAGAAAGCATTACTGAATAATTGTTTATATCAATATAAGAGGTATGTCTAAAACGTATCCATCTTGAATATCTTGAGAACCGGTAGCACAGCCTGGATTTATCATAGCAATCAAAACACCTTCCAGGGGTAAGAGTACGATGATTATAATCCCTGTAAGAACACACTGCAAAAAAGGGTTGCTCTAGGTATAAAACTAAACTACATCTGATGGCGAGGCTCCTGTTCTGGAGATCAGGGGATTGTGGAATTCCCCTCCATTGCCATTACTTCCAGGTCTACTTTGTCTCGGAGTGATAGTACCTGTTCAGGTCCCATTTATGGATCAAATATAACTATTTAAGAGGTGCCCGTGGTGTAATGCTTATCGTCGTAGGAAATGGACACGGCGACACGAGTTCAAATCCTGGACGAGACTTGTTGCATTTCACATAGCACTATTACCCTTGGGAAAGGTATGAATCCAATTATTCTTCCTCTAGCTATGGGTAAATAGTAGGGCAGACTAGGTTCTTCAGCCTTGGTGAGGAAACTAGTCTAGTAGAAGGAAAACTCTGAATTCAAACCTGTTAAACTCCGCTTAAAAAATTGACCTTGTGTCATATCCTACCCAAGCAGAGGGGTTGGGTAAATATGATAACTGTTTAAGAATTATTTGTATTCGAGCGGACCATGTTTAAAAACCAAGAAAAAATCAAAACAAAATAAAACAACAACAACAACTCTTACAAAACAACTGCAGAAAAAATTGAAATATGAACGTACAATGAACGCTTTTAGATATCTCGTCAAAATTTACTACTTAAGATGTTTAAAAAAAACGCTCTGTTCCCTTGCAGACGATTAAGACCCTCACACCCACAAAAAATGATGTCCTGGGTTTGACACTAAACTTTATCTGATAGTGAAGCTCTAGTTCTGAGGAGTGTGGGGTACCTTTTGATTACCATTACTCCCAGGTCCACTCTAACGCAGAGTGGTAGTACCTCTTACGGTCCCATCTATGGGCTAAAGATAACTGTTCAAAAATTATTCGTATTCGATTGGACTGTGTGCAAAAAAAAAAAAAAACCCCGAAAAAAACAAAAACAAAACAAAAGAAAACAAAAAAAACTCTTGAGAAGCAGTTATACAAAAACGAAATATGAATATACAATGAACATGATTTCCTAACCTCTAGGCATGAAATAACCCTAGACAGGTTGACATGCCGTAAAAATCGACCGACAATAAATAAATAGATAAATAAATAAATAAACAAACAGAAAAATAAATGACAATTCCGTACATTTGAATATATCACAGTTCCGTTTAAATTTTAGAATACCTTGCGTTATTTTTTTCATATTTTAGGTGTTACAATTCGAAGAAGGAATTTTCGGATGTTTATTCTTCGAGAGAATGCTTATATGCTTATAAAGTATTCTTTTGCTCAGGAGCATAGAACATCATTGGAATAATGAATTTTCAATAGAAATAAATTATGTCTGCAATCTGGCCAGTTTTAATTGACAACGTTGAAGATCGTAGACTGTGAAAGAAGAGTAAAATATCCCTATCTCTAATGACAGTTCACAGTGAAGTTTGTAGCTGATACACAAAGCTGGTTTCCCAAGTTGACAATAGACAAGAACAATGGCCACCGGACGATAACTGACACCTGTCATTCTGTAAGGGATTCGTCTTTCATTTATCAACAAACCTAAGTAAAATGAGAAAACGTCTTTTATTGGAAAAGTCAATTTGATATTGACTCCCGCGTTGACGTTCAGCTGGCTAGCTCACACCAACATTATACGTATTAAGACCAAGTGTACCCTCACTTATAACAAATTTATGAATATATATATATATATATATATGTGTGTGTGTGTGTGTGTGTGTGACTAATTTTGTTTAGTCCTGCGTACACATACGAATGAAAAATCAGTTTAAAAACTGATTGAAAATAGGATCACACACAGACAGAGATGTATATATATATATATATATATGTGTGTGTGTGTGTGTGTGTGTGTATGTGTGTGTGTGAATAATTGTATTTAGTCTTGTATACACATATGAATACAAACTGAATAAAAATTTTTTAAAACTGATCGAAAATAGGATAACACACACACATACAAATACTCACGTACATACACACACTTGAATCAAGTGACTTTTATGTTGTTGACATTATATATTTTTATAATTATTCTATTTTATACTTGAAAATATTGTTAAAGAGCTTTGGATTTTTGTGGATCGTACACCGTAAAGCCTTTTTTCTGATGAGAAACGTTTTTAACATTAAACTTTAATCATAATTTCATATATATATATATAATTCAATTACCATAATACAATTCCTCCATTCAAATGTCAAATCTATTTCCTACCCATGAGGTTAAGTCTACGTGGCTACGTAACGCCGACTTGGGAAGACGTGGCTCTGGAGACCACCGTGTCCACTGTAGTGATAAAATGTACCATCAAGACACATCAGATTAAGTGGTCGCGCATTTACCATGACTGGTTAATTCCGCATCGTTTGTGGGCGATATAGCCCAGTAGTAAAGTTTCAGCTCGGCATTCTGTGGTGGAGATCACGGTATGCACTGCTGATGAGACCTAATAAGGTCGAAACAGCCGTCCAGTGTTCCGTATGTCGCATGGAAGTGCGTGTCAGATTTTCTAATCATGGTGATGTGTCTTGAAGGTACATTTTATCCCTACAGTGGACACGGTGACCTCCAGAGGCACGTCTTCCTAAGTTGGCGTTACGTATCCACGTAGACTTAACCTCATGGGTAGGAAATATATTTGACATTTGAATGGAGGAATTAGTATATTACAACCTTGTTGCTCTGGGATACTTGTTGATAGATCTGAGCAAGCAAATTGCTTCAGTTCGTAATGTTTGGAGGTCAAAATGCTGCAAGGTCGTCAAGAACTTTGACAAAAACCACCTTCAGCATCAGAAAGTATTGATGAAGAAGGTGACACTAGATCTGTTATTCATCTGATAAAACTTCTACAAACTTGCATGCAAATCTATGGCTGGTTTGAAATGTCATATCAGACAAGACATAGGCATTATAACTTACAAGGATGTTTGGTCTTCACTGGTCGAAACTGTCGAGAGAGTCCATCTGTTATATGTATAGATACACACACACACACACACACACACACACACATATATATATGTATATACGAACTGTGATAAAAAAGTACCTAGACTATTGCTTTAAAAGGTAAGTAAAATATCCATGTCTGTAATATATATATGGTTCGATGATCACTTTGGTGAGAAACTGACAGAAAACAAACGTAGTTTTCTTCGCTATACTAACTTATATATATACATATTAGTAGGTAAGTAAAATAAAGTTAGTGACCTTAGTCGAGGGTGACCCGAGGTGTAGAGGAAAGCGCTACTCCATTCGCTGGATTGCTCTATTTTACCCTTGATCCTTACCTTATAGTGCTGGGTGTTAAGCGAGGCGGCATCAAGTACCATTTTTTGAGTCTTTGGTATGACTCGACCTGGGATTGAATTCGGGGCCATTGGCGAACACTCTACTCGTTAGGCCAAAGGACTGGTTTTACTTTTCATATATATATATATGCGCTAATTGTATCCCTTGCGAAGCCACACTGAAGAGTTCTGATAGAACGAAATAGTCTGTCTGTGGATGACAAAATATATATATATATATATATATATTAAGTATGTGCAAAAATCCACGGTGTTTTTTTTACACACAAGAAACTGTATGTTTCATTGAAAACTGATTTTGTGTGTTTGGTATTCGGTGTTCATTTATGCTGTAAAAAAAGAAGAGAAAAAGAAAAAAAAAATGGTGGCGAACAATATACACGTTTGACACGGCATGCTGTATCTTTTCTGCTTGGACTGGACGGCAGTAAAAGATAATTATTCTGGAAGGTATTTGGAGTTGATTCGATTGGAAGCAGTAAATATCATGAATTGGAGTACGAGAAACAAATATTGTCACAAGATTGCCACATAATTGACACTAAAGATGATGTTTTATTTATTCTGTTCATTTGAACATTGGGAATGAAAGACATCGTGTACGGGTTAGATTCTTCGTTCTAGTTGGAATCAGCTCTTCTCGTATTGTTTAATGGTTCAATTGGTTTCCGTCCTTACTACCGCTCTTCTCGAGACCCCACCAAAAAGAGAATTGAGAAACAATTCCACCTAGTATGGGCAGAATCGTTCAGCCCGATCCCTCCGTTGCCACTTACATGGCCAATCGAGTCTGGTGACCTCGTCAACTCCAGGTTGCTTCCTGTTCTCAGTCCGGGGAGATAGATCAAGCATATATACTTTTTGTTTGTTTGTTGTTTTTAATGGCATATCAAGCTTCTTGGTTTACTTACTGCTAATTTCCCTCCTTCTAGAAGAACAGTAGTGGTACTATTTTACTATATTTACCAACCCCTCCGCTCGGGCAGAATATGACACAAGGTCAATTTTTAAGTGAAGTTTAACAGGTTTGAATTCAGAGTTTTCTTTCTCCCAGACTAGTTGCCTCACCAAGGCTGAAGTACACAGTCTGCCCTACTATTTACCCATAGCTGGAGGGAGAATAATTGGATTCATACCTTTCCCCAGGGTATTAGTGCTATGTGAAATGAAATCAGTATCGGCCAGGATTTGAACTCGGGTCGCCGTGTCCATTTCCTACGACGATAACCATTACACCACGGGCACTTGGGGGATAAGGGGGTTCATATCTTTCCCAAGGATATTTGCCCGAAAGTGAATTTAATAGAACGACGGGAGTTCGAACTCGCTTAATACGATTCCGCAATCCAGTGCTTTAACCATTACACCGTGAGGAGACCCGACATATTGTTTTGAATCTAGCCTGTTTGGTGATTTAGTATGTTCTTAACTTGTCTATCCGGTTTGTTAGCTTAAAAAACGAAAAGAAAAACAAGCTTATCTATTCTTACACTGTTACAATTCGCTTACAATGAAACATAATGTGAAGTTATCATATCTGCTGAATACGGGAAATGTATGTAAAAGTACCTGGCAAGATATAAATAATTTTCCTCAGATTAGTGGAGAAATATACATTCTAGCATTATCTTGATGGAATATTGCTCTATTTTTCTTAATTAATTACAGACAGTTTGCTGCCTTCAATTGGTTTCATTGGGAACAGTACTTATTTTTTTTTGTTTGGTTTGGTTTTATGGCATAGCAAATATTGTTGGTTATTTAATGCCAAATCAATTTTTATACATATAAACAGTTCTTTTTCAAACAATTAAGTTTAGCATAAGTACAGTTTATTTATCAACACACAGTTAAATGTAAAAAACAGTTCGGTTTAGCATAAGTACACAGTTTAAATGTGAAAACAATTCTATTTCAAACAATTCAGTTTAGCATAAGTACATAGTTTAATTCTATTTGAGCCATACATAGGACCCTATCAGGTGCTACCACTCCGGGCCAATGAAGGGGTACTCCGCATTCCTCAAAGACCAGCATTACTAAAGTCATACCATCAGATTGTTTAGCATCATATCCAGGACACTCGTTGGGGGAGTCTTACCCCTTCACAGAGATGCAGTCGGTGTATTTTACAGTCCCAGCCGACTCGGCCGAACAGTACTTGTTCAAATTTTATTCTTTATAGACTTTTATTCATCACTTCTGTGGTTCTTTTTTGAAAAAAATTTTTTTTTCATAACTCCTTTATTAATTTGTGTTAAAATATATATTTAAGTGCCTGCCCACCCTGTCGGCAAGGCCTTGAATATGCTGAGAAGTAAGACCTAACACCCCCAAAGAGTAGTATCTTGAGTATAACACTAAACTTCATCTGATGGTGAGGTTACAGTTCTAGAGATATGGGTAATGTGGAATACCACTTTATTGCCATTACTCCCAGCTCCACTCTGATCCAGATTTGTAGTACCTGTAAGTTTCTCATTGATGAGTCAAATAGATCTGTTTTTAAAAATCTTTGTATTTGATAGGACCGTGAGCAATATATATATATATAGTCTAACGAAACAACAACACAGGAAATATGATTATGATTGAATGTATAATGAACGCCATTTCCTTAACTCTACGTATAAAATAACCCAAGAAGGGTTGACATACCGTTCAAATAAATAAATCTTTCAATAAAATAATAAATGAAATGTCAGTTTAAAATACCGGCTCACATTATCAGACTTACTTTTTTTCGTTTTTGACATGTTAGTCATTTTGTCATATCTTCATCATCATCATCATCAAGTCTGGCTGACAGCATGAAGTTCTCCGAATCTCTCTCTTGCCATCCATCCCTATCATTCATTACTCTTGGCAGGTGTTCTTAGCTGCATCCTGTGTCTGCACAGAGCTGATGTAAGTAAATTTTGCTGGCTGGCCAACACTGGTGCGTCCATATGTAGGAGTCCATTAGAGAACGTCACTTATGAGTTTGTCCTTTCTCCCCAGCAGTGCTTCTCCAAACGTTTTGTTAGCGCCCATGTGGTGCCTGCATATAGTAGTATGGACACACCTTGGAAGAAAACCCGTTTTATTTTATCGGATAGATCAGATCTCCATATAATCAATAACTTGTCAATCGTATGTTTACATAATTTTCAGTAAATGAGATGTTGCTGTCGAGGTATGGGAACTGGTCAACTAATTTTAGAGGCTTGCCACTCAGAGTGGAGATGGTTCCGTTTTGTTTAAAACAATATATGTATTCTGTTTTATTAGCGTTCACATAGGGGCCAGTACCTCTCGTTGCTGGCTCTAAGCTATCCAGTAAGAATTCTGCTTGGGTTGGTGTATTTGCGAAAAGCACGAGATCATCTGTGTCGTCTGCATATGTCATAGTTTCCTCGGAATATCGTCGTCTTGTTTTTTTTTTCAATGTGAAACCATTTTCTTTTATTAGACCTATGGACATTCGAAGCAATTTTACTTGTTATTATTAGTTTATTTGTAAGTTTTGGTATATATATATATATATATATATATATATATATATATATCAAATAAAGAAATAACTTTTTGTTTTTGTTCTTCAATTCGCAGTGTTAATTTACATTTTATTTCAACTATTAACATGTCTGCCTTTAATGTGCGTTACTAATTTCTTTTTTATTTTATATATTTGGTCAAGTTATTTGATATATTTTGTTAAGTTAATCCCATTTACGATATTAAGAAGTGAAAGTTGAAATATTTTAAACAGAGAGTATGCAACAAAAAGTAATATGCAAGCGGTTCTGCAATTTAGGTCAATAACTGAAACTTATACTCACATAGGTTTTTATCCCATCAGTGTATATCATGTTGTTATTCACTAAGCATTACTTAGTCTGGCACGCAGAGCTCAGTTGCTCTGTAGGCTGGGGCTGTAGCATAGACCGACTGCTTATCTGCAGAGGGGTAAGATCCCCCCCAACGAGTGTCATAGATATGACACAAACCAATCTGATGGTGTTGTTCCAGTGATGCTGGAGCTCTGGGGAATGTGGAGTTCCCCTTCATTGCCAGGTTCACTCTGGCCCGGAGTGGTAGCATCTGATTGGGTCCTATTTATGGGTCAAATAGAGCTAAATTGTGTACAAAGGCTAAACTGAATTGTTTGAAATAGAACAGTTTTTACATTTAACTGTGTGTTAACAAAAAACTGTACTTATACTAGATTGAATTGTTTGAAATTTAATTCGGTGATAAATGACCTGAAAAGGATTGATATGCCGTAAAACCAACCAACCAACCAACCAACCAACCGACCGACCTCAGATTGCTTACAGTGCTCACTGTCATTAAGTAGTCACTCATCCAAGTACAGTGAAGATTCATATTTATTGAACTTCTAATCGTAATTTCTGGTGTAGTTGTTTATAGTATTAAATCGATTGACACACAAACCTAAAATATGCATGCTTTATATCCCCGTAGAGAGGTAAGACCCCCGCCAATAAAAGGTTTCTTGGGTATGACACAAAACTGATGGTTTGGGTCCACTTCTGGAGATATGAGGACTGTGGGGTACCCCTTCATCGCCAGCCGAGTCGGCTGTGGTTGTTGAATACACCACCAGCATCTCTGCAAAGGGGCAAGACTCCCCCAATGAGTGTCCTGAATAATGACCTTAGACAATCCGACGGTGAGGTTCAAGTCTTATGAGATTTGAGGAATGTCGTTTACCCTTTCATTGCCATTGCTCCCAGGTTCCCTTTTGGTCCGGAGTGGTAATACCTATCTGGGCCCCGTCTTTTGGTCAAATAGAACTGTGGGACATATAAACCGAGGGCAAACAAATGATTTATGCTAAATTGAATTGTTAGAAATAGAACTGTTTGATCATTTAACTGTGTGTAAATAAATAAATAAGGTTTAGTGGAATTGTTAGGGATACATGACAATACTTGGAACCATTGAACAATGTGCAAAAGAATGAACTTTGGCTCATCTAAAAATGTTATCAACAAAATATGTTAATAAGCCACATGCATTTAATCCCCGAGGATTTGGCATTAAATAACCTACAATGGATGATATCATATTTACCAACCCCTCTGCTCGGGCAGGATATGACACAAGGTCAATTTTTAAGCGGAGTTTAACAGGTTTGAATTCAGAGTATTCCTTCTCCTAGACTAGTTGCCTCAGCAAGGCTGGAGAACCCAGTCTGTTCTAGTATTTACCCATAGCTGGAGGGAAAATATATGGATTCCTACAATGGATGCCATAAAAACAAACCAGATCTTTATTGCCATTTCTCTCAGGTTCGGATCTGGAGTGGTAGTACCTATTAGGGTCGCATCTATGAGCCGAACAAATATGTTTAGAAATTACTCCTATTCGACAGGACTGTGTGCTAACAAAAAAAACCCCTCTTTATTAACAACTACGCAAAAGACGTAAATATGAACGTAATTCCCAAATCTCTAATCATAATATAGCTCTAGACTGGTTAAAATACGTTGAAAATCAACCAAACGCGTCTAAATTTACTTACAATCTTGTGGAGTAATGGCTAAAGCGTTAGATTGCGGCCTCCAAGTAAGTGTGATTGAATTCCGCTTAATCTATTATGTTGACTTATGGACTCATTTCCTTGGAGAAAGAATGACCCCCCCCTATCCACCTTATGGCTTGAGTAGTATCACTGTTTTTTTTTCTACAAGGGCGGCTTTAGCATTAAATAACCCCCGAATGTTGATCGAGCATTTAAAAAAGAAACCAAACCAATATTATACATAAATCAAAAATAAAATTTCGACATCCTAAAGGTGTGTTCTAATTTATTAAAGATTACGGTAAATGATCGATACAAGAATAAATTCCAAAATTGCAACAGAAGTCAGACCTCATATATTACAGGTCAAATGCAGTATTTTTTACATCACTATATATATATATATATATATATATATATATATATATATATATATATATATATATATGTTGATGTAAAAATACTACATTCCGAAAGAACCAATTTTATATATATATATATATATATATATATATATATATATATATATATATATATATATATATAGCATTTTTTGAACAAATCCTGGAAACAATATGCCACGAATCAAGACCAGTACGGCCACTTACTATCTAAATAAGACGAACAAGACATACATCCCATGTCCGCACGGAGCTGATGGAAATAAGTTCTTGCTGGTCGGCGTCACACACACACACACACACACACACACACACACACACACACACACACACACATATGTATATATATGTATGTGTGTGCATGTGCATGTGTGTATGCGTGTGTGTCTGAATAGTGAATCTGAACATCATGTAGTTGTAGCCACAGGAAAAATGTGCATCTATGACTCTTTCAAAGTGGGGCTTGAATTTTTTTTTTTGAACGACAAGTATACATATTTAAGAATTTCCATAACAATTCCAGAGGTGTCGCTGTTTGCTGATGTTGACTTTGATTACAGATTTGATGGAGAAGCGAGGAAGAACGCATAAATTAAGTTCTTCCATGGAGCCCTACGCATGGACATCCCCGTGTTGGCCGACCAGTAAAAACTTACTTACATCAGCTATGTGTGAACATAAGATATAGCTTGGAAGAACTGTCGGGAGCGATGGATAATAGAGAGAGAGAGAGAGAGAGAGAGAGAGAGAGAGAGAGAGAGAGAGAGAGATCCGTGTTGTCAGCGCGAAATGATGATATATATATATATATATATATATATGGGGGGGGGATTGCGCTTGAAAAAGAAGCTACGTGAGTCTTTCAAAAAGTTATAAGCCGCATAGATTTCAGATTTTAGATTAGTCGCCCACCCTTCATGTTTGCATTTTCGCACAGAAATCAAGCTATAAATCTGAATTAGTTTTTCTATTTTTTTAAGAAGTTGTAATATATTGCCACAGTAAAAAATTTCAGCTATAGCTTCTCTTTCAAGATGAGGCTTAAAACTGTTTGAACGACCCTTGTACATATTTAAACATTTCTAGTACAATTCTAGATCTTACTGAAAAAAAAAAGAAAAAAAAAGAAAGAAAAAACAACTCATTTCCAATTGTAAGCCCGAGAATAAGTATATGCTATGTTTCTTAGACCCTGACTAAAAAGGAAATAAGGAATTAGAAGGAAGGAAGGAAGAAAGAAAAAGAAAAACAGAAGAAAAAATATCAACGATTAAAAGAAAGAAGGAGAAAAAGAAAAAAAATTAACAAAAATATAAAACATAAAAAAAACCCCACATAAACAAAAGTAAAGGAAAAAAAAAACAGACAGAAAGAAAAGGAAAGATGAAAAAAAAAAGAAATGAAAGAAAGAAAACAAAGAAAGAATGACAAGAAAGAAAACGAAAAGAAAGAATAACAAGAAAGAAAACAAAAAGAAAGAAAACCTTTTTTTTTAAGGATGTATAATAATATATTTATCTATTTTATTTTTTATTTTTAAAGAACTTTTTTTGAATGATACTTAAGGATTTATTTTTTTTTACGTATCAGAATTTAATTATTTATTTAGGGATATATTTATTCATGTATTTCTTCTCGGATGTCAGGGATAAAAAAAAAAAAAGAAATGAAAGAGATATGATTATTTTTGAATTGACGTAAGAGACTTCCACTTTGAATGAGGTAGTGGGTTTCAATTGAATACAAGAGTGGGTACAAGGTGATATCTACAGTAAATTAAAAAACGAAAAGCTTTCACTATCCCCTGGTGATCCGTCCCTATCGTATATCGCTCCTGGCAGGTCCTCTTGAGTGCATCCAGTGTCCACACTGAGCTGATAGTCGGTCAACACTGGTGCGTCCATTAGAGAATGTCGCCTATGAGTTCGTTCTATTTTCCCATGTCTTGTTCGTCATACTTGGATAGTTTGTGAGATGGGAGGCAAGTGGTCTACAGGAGCTGTTTTGTGGGATGCTGCATCCTGAATAAATTCTTTGTTGAGCAAAGGTGACGTAAAATTTAGCGAGTAAGTTTGATTCTCTCCAGGGTCCCACGTTTCTGGACATGTTTAAGTTAGGCTTTTGTGTGTGCGTGTGTGTGTGTGTGTCTCCTGTACTGCAATAGTTAGGAATCAAAGCGAGCAATACTCTGTTGGTGGATTCGATTGTTACTAGGCGTCCAATATTTTTTAGTTTGGTTTAGTTTGGTTTTATGGCATATCAACTATTGTTGGCTATTTAATGCCAAATCCATTTTTATACATATAAACAGTTCTATTTCAAACAATTTAGCATAAGTACGCAGTTTAAATGTCAAAACAATTCTATTTCAATCAATTCAGTTTAGCATAAGTATACAGTTTAGTTCTATTTGAGCCAGAGTGGACCTGGGAGCGATGGCAATAAAGGGGTACTCCACATTCCCCTAAGCTCCAGCATTACTGGAGTCT
This sequence comes from Sepioteuthis lessoniana, assembly GCA_963585895.1. Taxonomy (NCBI): domain Eukaryota; kingdom Metazoa; phylum Mollusca; class Cephalopoda; order Myopsida; family Loliginidae; genus Sepioteuthis; species Sepioteuthis lessoniana. The sequence continues at coordinate 37,863 of CAUZXS010001761.1, read as the reverse complement.
CACTATGTGATCGTTTCACTTCATATCTAGGACACTTATTGGGGGAGCCTTACCTCTCTGCAGAGAAGCAGTCAGTGTATTCTACAGCCCCAGCCGACTGGACCACAATATTTTTGGTTTTGAGCCAAACTAAGTTAATCGTTGCTAATGACAATGGGTGCTTCGCGTGAGGTAATGCTTAACGAGCATGGCTAGCAGACAATTATTTTGAGCTATATTTTAGCTGGGAGACCCATACTTTTGTCTTTCTGTTAAACGAAGCTATTGTTATATAATAGCCAAGGGATTTCGGTTCATGCCTTTGAGTTCAGTTAGGCTGAGAACCTTTCGGCTCAGCACATGGGTTAGTTAGGTGCAACATTGAGGCAGGTGTTAACGTGGGCGCGCGTGGGTGGATGGAGGTGTCACTCAGATGTCATAATAGTCCGAGACGAAACGGGAGGACAGGATGCGGGGTGACGTCACGCACCGGAAGCGCGCGGAGGTTTGCGTGAGAATTTGAAGAAAGACAGAGTTGAGAATTAGACGCCAAACGAGAAGGATCGACTTTTGGAGCTCGCAGGCGCGAGGCGAACTTGCGCCCTATGAGGGCCGCTCGAGTTGGGGCCCAAATGAATAAGACAGCATAGAAGATTGTGTCTCTCCTCCTTACGACGAAACCTTTAACTCAAAGTTAATAAAAAGGTTTCGTATCAGAACAAGAAGTCGTTACGTGTTTTCGAATTCCGAGATTCCTATGTTCTTTATATGTTCTATCGTTTATGAACATTATATGTCCATTTCGCACATGGTGTTAATTACGAATATGTAACACTATGATTTGTAAAGAACACCTTCAAAGTGGCGAGTTACATCCTTCAAAGTTGCGAAGTACTTGTTGTCCTGTATCGAATCTAAACTACGCCTAATTTTTTCGATAGGCTCACGACTCATGGATTATTGATATTGAATTCGAATCTTGCTGGGTATTCCATACTTCTGACCTAGAGGTGTACGAAGCGCGATGGTTAAATTCTTTGGAAATAGACACTGTGATCCGAGTTCAAATCATGGACGAGTAGGAGCTATCCACGTGGCGTATTGGTTAAAGCGCTGGACTGCGAATTTGTCGTAAGCGAGTTCGAATTCCAGTCGCGCTGTTACGCTCCTATTTCGTATAAATACCCTCGGGAAAGGTATGAACCTCCTTATCGTCCCAGCTAGGCGTTAAATTGCATCACAGCTAGAAGGATAGCTTTGGCATTAAATAACCCACGAAAGTTGATATGCCATTAAACAAAGAACCAAGAACCGAAACTGAAACTTAGACAAGGTTGCTTACGTTTCACATAGCGCTAATACTCTTGGTAAAGGTATACATCCGACTATTCTTTCTCCAGCAATGAGTCAGTAATATGACTGACTAGGCTCTTTAACCTTGGAATGGTAACCGATCTAGGAGAAGGAAATTCAAACCAGTTGTAATCCGCTTAAGAACTGACCTTGTATCACATAGTGCTTGTGGTATATGGGTTGGATAAATATATATATTTCGATTTGTGTTTTATACTAAGTAAATACCTATATGTTTCTGCTCTCGTCTTTTGTCTTACTAGTTGCTCCTTAATTGCAACCTTGAAGCTTTTTAGCGAGTCCCGTAAGCAACACGAGGCTTGAGAACTGGAATAAGCAGAGCTTAACAAATTCCCGTGACATATTTTTCTGTAAATATTCTGTTATAGAAACCAACTGCAAATGTGCACATCTCTCTCTCTCACCCTCTTACACACACACAACTATATATATATATATATATATATATATGTGTGTGTGTGTGTGTGTGTGTGTGTGTGTGTGTGCATGTTTGTGTGTGTCTGAATAGTGAATTTGAACATCACTAGGTGTCGCTATTTGCTGATGTCGACTTTGATTACAAAACTCTACTTTTATCTTTTAAGCTGATATAGAATTTCTTTTCAATAAATGTCAATAATTGTCGAAATACAAGAAAATAGAAATTAAAACAAGCTGGATATGTTTTATTATTATTATTATTATTATTATTATTATTCGAAGTAGAAGTAGAACAGTAAAGTGCATGAAAAAGAGACAAATATATATGGAGAAAACAAGACAAAATAATAATTATGATAACGAGTCACCTAATCTCGGTCAGAAGACCAGACATTATAATAATCCACAAAAAAAAAAAAAAGAGAATTTGCAAAATTGTCGACAGTGCCGTCCCGGCTGACCACAGAAAAAAAAAAAAACTGAAAGAATGTGAAAAGAAGGATAAGTACCTCAACCTTGCTAGATAATTGAAAAAAAAAACTATGGAACATGAATGTGACAATTGTACCTATCGTGATTGGTGCTTTTGGTGCTGTCAGCAAAGGATTATTAAAGGGACTGGAGGTTGGAGGACGAGTCGAGACCATCCAAACTTCGGCGCTATTGAGAACGGCCAGAATACTGAGAAGAGTCCTGGAGACTTGAGGAGACTTGCTGTCACTGAAACTCCAGTGAAAAATCATCAGTTAAAACTGATGTGAAAAACTGTCAATGAGTAAAAAAAAAGATAAAGATTGTAACACTTCGGGTCTGAGTGGACCAGAGAGTAATCGCGATGAAAAGGCACTCTATGCTCCTCAGAACTTGAACCTCACTATCAGATAAAGTTTAGCATCATACCCAGGACATATTTTTGGTGGTTGGGGTTTTTACTCCTTTGAAAGTGATGCAATTATCGAATCATAAGCCCCTTGAATGGGACGTTTTTAAAAAATCAAATAACTAGTTATCGAATAACTAAAACTTTAAAGGGAGTGTATTCGTGGTGTAATGGTTAAAGCGATAGACTGCAGAATCGTAGGACGCGAGTTCGTACTCCAGTCGCCCTATTACGTTCACTTTCGGGCAAATAGCTTTGGGAAAGGTATGAAACCCCTTATCCTCCCATCTATAGGTTAAATAGTACCACTACTGTTCTTCTAGGAGAATAGCTTTGGCATTAAATAACCTACAAAGGTTGATATGTCGTCAAACAAACAAAACAATAAAATTTTAAATTTTAGAATTGGTACTAAACATACCAAATATTTATTGAGTTCGGCCTTATTGATGGACTATGAATTTTAATTTGGCCATTTGACATGAAAAGATTCCTCACATTTGGTGTCATCATCATCATCATGTCGTGCGGCTAGCACGGATATCCCTGACCCTCTCTCTCTCCACGTCTCCCTATCATTCATCACCTCTGGCAGGTCTTCAGGGTTACATCCCGTATCATCACATAGCTGCTGTATGTATGTTCGAGCTGGTCATCCTGCTTTTGAATGTCCATATGCGGGGGTCCACAGGAGTACATCACTTACAATCTCGTCCTTGCTTCTCCAGCAGTGTCCGGCATGTCTGGTTCGTCTAGTTTGTATAGTTTTCGTGATAGGTGTTAGGTGACCGTATAGTTGGTGCCTTGTGGGGTGTTGCTGCTAGGACTTGTTCAATATTGCTCTTAACATTCTTGTATAATTGCCGTCTAGCAGACAGTCAGATATTTTTAAATATACGAGAAAATTCAAGTAAAAATAAATATAGGCCGAAATCAAAACATTGTGAAAGCTTAAAAAACAACAGAGGGTATGCAATACTTCTTGGTTGGTTGTTGTTTTGGTTTTATGGCATATCAACCTTTGTAGGTTATTAATGCCAAATCCATTTTTATACAAATAACCAATTCTATTTCAAACAATTCAGTTTAACATGAGTTAATAGTTTAATTGTCAAAAACAATTCTATTTCAAGCTATTCAGTTTAGTCAAACAGTTCTAATTCAACCAATTCAGTTTAGTATAAGTACAGACTCTGCCCACAAAAAGCCAAATGTCAAAACAGCTCTATATCAAACCATTCAGTTTAGTGTAAGTACAGATTCAATGTCAAAAATAGTTCCATTTCAAACAATTCAGTTTAGTATAAGTACACAGTTTGATTGTTAAAAACATTTCTATTTCAAGCTATTCAGTTTAATCAAACAGTTCTAATTCAAACAATTCAGTTAAGCATCAGTACGCAGTTTAGTTCTATTTAACCCATAGAGAGGGGCCCTATCAGGTGCTACCATTCCGGTCGAGAGTAGACCGGGGAGCAATTGCAATGAAGGGATGCTCCGCATTCCCCAAAGCCCAAGCATTACTGGAACCTCACGATCAGGTTGTTTAGTGTTATTTCCATGACACTCATAGGAGGGCGTCTTACCCCTCTGCATGAGTGCTGTCGGTGTATTCTACAGCCCTAGCCGACTTCTTGTTAAAGCCAGTTATGCGGATGCAGATGTGACGTCACAGCTTATCGGTCTGTAGTAGTGTGTTCTCAGAGAGACTTATAAGTTTGCAGGACAAGCATCGGTTAAGGCACTCATATTTATTAACATTAAAACCCAAAATAGCGTTTGTTGAAATGTCGGTTAAAGAAGATCATCATCATCACCATGTCGTGCGGCCAGCACGGATATTCCTGACCCTCTCTCTCCACGTCTCCCAATCATTCATCGCCTCTGGCAGGTCTTCAGGGTTACATCCCGTATCATCACATAGCTACTGTATGTATGTTCGAGCTGGTCGTCCTGCTTTTGATTGGCCATATGCGGGGGTCCACAGGAGTACATCACTTACGAGCTCGTCCCTGCTTCTCCAGCAGTGTCCGGCATGTCTGGTTCGTCTAGCTCGGATAGTTTTCGTGATAGGTGGTAGGTGACCGTATAGTTGGTGCCTTGTGGGGTGTTGCTGCCAGGACTTGTTCAATATTGCTCTCAACATTCTTGTATAATTGCCGTCTAGCTTCTTCTCCAGCCGTTTTGTCAGCGTCCAAGTAGTGCATCCATATAGCAGTATCGACACGACCGCAGCCCGGAAGAAACTGCGTTTCATTTTAAGTTCAAGGTGATAGACGGTGCAAACTTCGTGATATAACTTTGGAACTTGATCTTCCGAAGTCTGTGGTCAATGAAATCGTCTACAAGATCGTAGCATATCAGACAGTATCATCTCATTGGCTCCAAAAGCCACTGACTGTTACATGATGCTTCGTTCTTTCAGAAGGATATTCGTGCGTTCGTGCACTGATGAGACCAACACATCAATCCCGGCGGCAGTTTCGTCGAAAAGAAGCATAGTAGATCTGGTAACATATGGATTTCATTATTGTCATAAAAATGTTAAATCCGCTCCTAGTAATTTTTCTTGTGTCAGGATCTAGATAGTAAAGAAATTGTCCCATATCTTCTGCCCAAGCGATTTCGACCATATTTTTGGTCGTCATTAGGGGTAGTGTAGTTTTGAGTTGATAGTTTGAGTTTTTACTGCTTTTCAGTGTTTTGTCTACAGCAGCTCTGGGTCGATACAGAACGTAACCAGGAAGACCTGCTGGGTGCGATGTACGATAGGGATGCGTGGCGAGAGAGGGTCAGGAAAATCCGTGCTAGCTGCGCGACATGCTGATGATGATTATCAGTTGTTTGTACCTAAATGTTCAGACATGCATAAAAATATTTAGATGTTAATATGCAGAATATTAACGTGCACGAGATAATCTTGTGAATTAGTTACACTTGACTGAGGGTCACGAAATAATGAATCTGTGAAATTAGCTTTTAAGCCAAGGATTACTACGAATCGTTCCCATTATGTTTGAATTCAAACTTACAAAATTATCAACTATTATTTGCCTAAATATGATTTGGTTTCTTTGTTTAATGGCATATCAACCTTCGTGGGTTATTTAATGCCAAAGTCGAAGGTACAGAAGAACAATAATGGTACTGTTTAACCCATAGCTGAGAGGATAAGGGGGTTCATGCCTTTCCCAAGGGTATTTGTCCGAAAGTGAATGTAATAGCGCGACTGGAGTTCGAACTCGCTTACTACGATTCCGCAGTCTATTGCTTTAACCATTACACCACAAAGACCCCCCCACTAAACATGAGATCTTCAAAATTCGATCGATACACAAGTCTATACATTGTATGTCCATCTATGTCCGACTATGCATATATATATATATATATATATATATATATATATATATATATATATATATATATTCAAGCAGGTTTTTTTTTTAAAGAGGATGGAACACTGTTAATCATTTTTAATTTAATTTTTTCCAGACTCCTAGTAATTTTTCTTGAGTCAGGATCTAGATAATAAAGAAATTGTCCCATATCTTCTGCCCAAGCGCTTTATACCATATTTTTGGTCGTCATTAGGGGTAGTGTAGTTTTGAGTTGATAGTTTGAGTTTTTACTGCTTAGATAATTTGTTGCGTTTTGCTTTAAAGTTGTCAGTTGGAACGTTTTCAGTGTTTTTTTAAAAATAATTCTTACATTGGTTATACAACCACAACGTTATCTCGTCGTCTTATCAGCTTTCTGAAAATAGCGTCATAAAATAACATTTTATTATAAAACACAATTATAGCTTGCCTAGTCGGCTGGGGCTGTAGAATACACCGACTGCACTCATGCAGAGGGGTAAAACTCCTCCAATGAGTGTCCTGGATATGACTCTAAACGATCTGATGGTGAGATCGCTGTGATGTTGGGGTTTTGGGAAACGCGGAGCACGCCTTCATTGCCATTGCTCCCAGGTCCACTCTGGCCCGGCATGGTAGCACCTGATAGGGCCCCATCAATGGGTTCAACAGAACTAACTGCATACTTATCCTAAACTGAATTGTTTGACTAAACTGAATAGCTTAAAATAGAAATGTTTATTTACAATTAAACCGTAGTTACATTTAAACTGAGTGCTTATGCTAAACTGAATTGTTTGAAATGGAACTGTTTTTAACACTGAAAATGTACTTACGCTAAAGGGATTTAACATAGAACTGTTTTGACATTTAAATGTGTGCAAACAAAACATGTACTCATACTAAACTGTTTGACTGAAAAATAAACAGTGAACTTACATTTAAACTGCGTGCTTATGCTAAACTGAATTATTTGAAATGGAACTGTTTTTTGACATTGAAACCGTACTCACACTAAACTGAATTGTTAATTATAGAACTGTTTTTACATTATGTAAGTGTAAACAAAATCTATACTAAACTGAATTAGCTGAATTAGAACTGCTTGACTAAACTGAATAGCAAGAAATAGAAATGTTTTTGACAATTAAACTGTACATACATTTAAACTGCGAACTTATTGTTTGAAATAGAACTATTTTCATAAAAATGGATTTGGCGTTAAATAACCTACAAAAGTTGATATGCCATGAAACCCAAACCATCAACCTACAACAATAGCACTAACCAACTTACATCTTCCGATGTAAGGAAAATTCTCACATATAATACAATAATTATATATTAAAACAATGATAAAAAAACGACTACAAATCCTTGAAGCAATATGTATATAAATAAAAAAAAAGAAACACAAATGAAATAGCGCCTACATATTAATTATTTTTAATAACTAAAAATCACTAACTCTTTTAGTAAACTTTTTTTCCAACCGAATGTTTTAAAACAAAACGCTGAAAACCAGTTAACTGATTCCTGCACAAATGAAAAGTGTTAAGTTTTTTCGCCAAAATTAGGTTCGAAAAGCTGTAATTGTTTTTCTCTCTGTTCCTTTTTTATTTATCAACCAGCCGGTGCTTGTTTTTAAATTTAGAGATACTCCGCAGACGACAATATTTAACTTTCCGCTAAAAATTTGAAGGATCAAAACCCAAGATAATTTTCGAAATTTTTTTCCTATGAAAATACTAAAAATAAAATTCCTTATCCAATTAGAATCATATATATATCATCAACATTTTTTGGCAATTTAGGGCCCACCTAAATTGCATGAATTAACAAAAAAATAAATGTTTCTTCAGTAAGTATGGAATTGTCTATGTTTACTCAACTAACAGTAAGTAATGAATTATTACTTACTGAAACACCTTTCGGATTATTTCTTTAGAGTGAAAATCTATATTCTTTTCTTTCAAGAATGCATTTCATTACAACACATTTAATTTTTCTTAAATTAAACGAATGATGTTTTCATTTATATTTGCGTTATCAGCAGCAGTTCACATACGATGTTTTTTCTTTCTTCCATAATGGCATACTTACATAAAATAATTTTTACTCACAAAATACGTCCCGTTATTTTAAGCTAACAATTATGCTATCTCTATTTTAAAAAAATATTTACGCTCTGGCTAACATTATCTTTGCTTAAAAGTAAAGATTTTGAACTTTATTCTTCTTCTGAAAACTTTTCAATCAACTGAAAGAAATAATATATATATATATATATATATATATATATATTCATTTTCTCCTTTATCTGCGACAGACTGACACACACACACACACACACACACACACACACACACATATATATATATATATATATATATTGCTTTTGATGTCATCCAACGATCAATGCATTCATTTTAACTATATCGAAAACCAAAAATATAATTGCACACACACACACACACACACACACACACACACACACACACACACACACACGTATATATATATATATATATATAAAGTTTTTATTCCTCCTGGACTGGTGCCTCACCATAAGATGCTGTTAAGTATCATATCCAGTACACTCATTGGGGGGGGTACCACTCCGCAGAGATACAGTTGGCGTATTCTAGATGTAGAGTTTTAGCAAATTTTAACTCAAAGAGTGTGTGTATGTGTGTGTGCGTATGAGAGAGAGAGAGAGAGAGAGAGAGAGAGGAGCACTAAATGTGTGTGTATAATTGAGAGAATAAAAGTGAAAGATTGGTTTTTTGGTTGTTTTGTTTTACGGCGTATCAACCCTTTTCGGGTTATTTAACGCCGAATCAAATTTCAAATAATTCAGTTTAGTTTAAGTACAGTTTTTGTTTACACACAGTTAAATGTAAAAACAGTTCTATTTCAAACAATTCAGTTTAGCATAAGTACACTGTTTAGTTCTATTCGACCCATAGAGAGGACTCTGTTAAGTGCTACCACTCTGGACCAGAGTTGACCAGGGAGCGATGGTAATGAAAGCTCCAGCATTACGGGAACCTCACCATCAGATTGTTTAGTGTCATACTCAGGACACTCGTCTTACCCTTCTTCAGAGAAGCAGTCGGTGTATTCTACAGACCCAGTCGATTAGAAAAAAAAAAAAATGAAAAAAAAAATGAATGAGTGAGAATAAATCAGAGTGAGTGAAAGAGAGAAGGAATTACTTGACACAGCACTTTTATTATTGTGTTTGTTATTGTAATGTATTTATTTCTGTTATGTTCGTAACGTTTTTTTTCTTTTTCTTACATTTTTATTTAAATGGGCAAACATCTAGGTTACATGCAAAGTACATAGACACATTATATAAAGGTTTTGAACATATGCAGTATTTGAATAACGCTGGGTTGGCAGAAACAGCAAATCGACTCTAGAACTCTATATCTATCTATCTATCTATCTATCTATGATGTGTTTGTGTATAGATGTTTATATCCATATCTGTCTGTTTCTTTATGTGTAGGTAAGTGTATTATTCACTTCCCTGTTGTATTATGAAGTATTCCTCTCGGATTAATTTCCTGTGGAAAAAAATACAGCACATTGTTTCCTGCTCTTCTTTGTAAACTTTAGAAATGTCACCTGGAAAAGCAGAGAGAGAGAGAGAGAGAGAGAGAGAGAGAGAGAGAGAGAGAGATAGAGAGAGAGAGAATCAACAGGGAAAGAAGGAAAAAGGAAGAGAAAGAAAACAAGAACTAAAAAAAGCAAAAAAAAAAAGAAGAGAAATAACGATGTAGAATATAAGAAGGAAGCAGAAAGAAGAAAAAAAGCAAAATAAAAGAGAATCAGATTTTAAAATGAGAGAGAGAGAAAGAGAGAGAGAGAGAGAGAGAAAGAGAGAGAGAGAGAGAGAGGGGGGAAGAGAGAGAGAGAGAGAGAGAGTCGTATGTGTAAAAGAGAGGGTGAGGAACTGTGAAAGATAAAGAAAAAAAGTATTACTAACATAAAGTTAGACAAAAGGGAGAATTGAAAAAATGCAGGAGAAACATATAAAATGAAAAATCGAGAAGAGAGAGAGAGAGAGAGAGAGAGAGAGAGAGAGAGAGAGAGAGAGAGAGAGAGAGAGAGGTGTAAAAAGAGAGATAGAGAGAGATCTCGGAAATTAGAAAACAAATGAAAGAAGGAAAAATGGCAACAATCTGAAATTTGCGCCATCACCAGTCTTAAGGCGCCTGAGGAGATATCTTGATTTCGTTCACTAGTAGTCAGCCATGATCTGGTCAAGGCTTAGCTGAAAACAACAGTGACCAGGTCGTAGCAATATACTCAACGGAAGCTCTCTCTCTCACACACTCTTTCTCCTTCTCTTTATTTCCTTTTCTCCCTCGCTCTCTCTCCCCCTCCCCACTCTCTCTCTCTCTCCCTCACTGTCTCTTTCTCCTACTCTTTCTCTTTCTCCCTGTCTCTCACTTTCTCCCTGTCTCTCTCTTTCCCTTTCTCCCTCCCTCTCTCTTTTCCTTTCCCCCTCTCTCTCTCTCTTTCGTCCTCTTACAATGTCAAACCTTTTGTTGATGTTCATGTCTTTCATCAATATCGTTCCCTCTTGTATTCAAGAGTGGGATTTGAGCTAATCCAGTTCAATCTCTATCGTGTTGTACAATCAACAAAGGTTAAAATTAACTCAAAAGAATATTTCAAATTTATTTACGATGAATAGCAAGCTTAATCGTCACTCTGGACAACCATAATCTTTTTGTCAAGGATTTTAGAACGTTCACAGAGTAACTCAGAGTTAACATATGATATTAGTGTCATATTATTATCAATTTTCTTTAATGCCAAAGCTATCCTTATGAAAGAACAGTAGTGGTATTATTTAGACCATATCTGGTGGCGGGGATATTGATATTTTTCGGATATTAGTCCGGAAGTGAACGACTGCATATTAAATCGGTTTTGATAGACTGGCTCTGTTTTGTTTTCACATAAAAATACTCACTAATTGGGGATTCAGCTCACTCAGAAACCTACTTATGTCTATTTTAGTCACATGGTATGTTTTCTACTACGTCTCTGCGCCAAAATTACTTCCGAATTAAATCTAAGGGCGTATATTTAGCTAATTTGATATTGAAAATCCTGGATATTGAAGAAAATAGGTTTTTATTTTGAGGTTCAGATAGAATCTAATGCTTTACTGGATTGGTTGATTAGTTGGTCTGTTGGTGTTTGTTGGTTGGTGGTTGATTATTTGATACAAAATCCTGTTTATATATATATATATATATATATATATATATATATATATATATAATTTGTAAGAGAATAGTTGGTTGGCAACATTTTTTTAAATCAGTTGTTAGAGCTCTTTTGTGTGCATGCAGTTAAATGTTTCAAGTATTCCTATTAAACACAAATAATTCAATTAAATATTAATCTTAAAGAAATACACAGAGAGAGAGAGAGAGAGAGAGAGAGAGAGAGAGAGAGAGAGAGAGTGGTTTGGAGAGGTAGACTCATATCTATGAGTCAAATAGAACTAACCTCTGTACTTTTGCAAAACTGAATTGTTTGAAATAGAAATGTCTTTACATTTAACTGTGTTAACAAAAAACTGTTCTTGTACCTAACTGAATTGTTTGAAGTAGAACTGTTTATATGTATGAAATGGATTTGGTATTAAATAACCAACAAAGGTGGATATGTCATAATACCAAACCAAACCAAACCAAACTAAACCATTGTAACCCACTATAATTAAATGGTTGATTGATTTTAACGGCATGTCGATCCGTCTCGGTTATTTTATGCCTCGTGGTTAGGGAATTGCGTTTATTGTACGTTCCTCTTATATTTTTGCACAGCTGCTTCTTGAGAGTTTTTTCTTTACATACGGTTCTATCGAACAATTCTAACACAGATGTAAGCCCAAATATGGGATTCTAGCATGTATTGCCACTCCAGGGCAGAGTAAGCATGATAGTAATTGCAATAGAAGGATATCCCACAATCTCCAGATCCCTAAAATTGGAGCCTCGCAATCAAATGCAACTCTGCTTCATACTCAGGACACAATTATAAGTAAAGAATAAAAGCAAATCAAATTGTCTCCATTATTATATTGGACTGGTATTACGGAACAGAAATCAAACAACCTAATTTTAATGTATAGATATTGTGTTATATTGTGAGGAACAGAAGTCAACATTTTTATGCAAAACACATCGTAAAAAGTTGGCGACTGTTGTCGAGGGTGGCCCGAAGGCTCCCTTTTCAATAGCTACTACACCGAGGTGTTGGGGAGGGCTCAACTCCATTCCTTGGATTGCTCCACTTTATCCTTGATCCTTACCTTATGATGCTGAGTGTTAAGCAAGGCGGCATTAGGTACTTTTTTGAGTCCTTGGTATAACTCAACCGGAGATTAAATCCCGGTCTCCCGGAACACTAATGGCCCGGTAAAATACATTAGAGAAAAACACGTTATAGAAAAACTAAGATACCGCTCGAATATTGAAGTTTAATATATAGAGTAAGGCAAGCAGGTAACAGGTGAGATTATGACAACATAGTATGATTGACTGCCCTATTATTTCTGCTCGAATCCAAATAAAACTCATGTAACCAAATATCTACACAATTCGCAAAACGTTGCTCCTCACTGAAGCAGCCAAAGAAGTGTATGATATTACCTATGGCAAAAATCATAGAATTAGCACGCTTTTTTCATGACCTTTGGGTTACTACCCTAATATTTTCCTCGGGGTAGTCTCTGGGCCGTAATGTCTAACAAGCTGGACTGCGTCATCGTTGTATGCGAGTTCGAACACCAATCGCGTTATAATGTTCACTTTCGAACTAATACCCTTGCAAAAGGTATGAACCCACTTATCCTCCCAGCTATGGGTTAAATACTACCACTACTGTTCTTTACAAGGATGGTTTGGGCATTAAATAATCTACGAAGGTTGTTATGTCGTTAAACAACTAAGCTAGACATCAAATAAATAAAATCAACTTAAATCTTTAAAAAAAAAATTATACCAATAATTTGAATAATTTAATCTAGTTTACGATATATTTTATGAAGCCAGAAAGTTCAGCCATTAAAGAAAAATGTTTAGCGTCTTATTTGTTATTAGTTTATTTACTGCTAAGTAAAAAACCTCGAGGTGAACATCCTCTAACTGAGCTAATTAAATAATTTTTGCCAGGGGAATTGTTGGCGACCATAGTCGAGGGCGAACCGAAGGCTCCTTTTCAATAGGTACTACACTGAGGTGTAGGTCAGGGCGATACTCCTTCCCCTGGATTATCTCCACTACCCTTGATATCTATCTTATAAAGCTGAGTGTTAAGCAAGGACGTATCAAGTATCAGTTTTTTTAAGTCTTTGGTATGACGCGACCTGTGACTGAACCATGGTCTCCCGGGCCATTAGCGAACACTCAACCCACTAGACCAATGAACGGGTTTCCTCCTTTAGGCTTTTGTAGTAGACTTTACTTCTGCTCTATCTTGGAGTAACACTGGAATTAAATTACAAATTAGACTGGAATTTTCCTTATTCTCTAATTTGAAGCATTTTGATACTATTATGCAAACATTAAAATAGTTCAACAATGTGCAGTTTTTAACTGCATAAAATCAAACCAGGCTATTGAAATAACAAATAGCTGCTTTGTGCCAATATTCTATGTCGTAAGGTGCCGAAAATATTGCTTTTTTTGCATCTTCAATAATAAAAAAAATACATATATTTTGACATTAAAAAAGTTACAATTGTTCTGAATCTAGGAAAAGTTATATTTTTTAAATGAAGTTAAAACTGAACTCTTCAATTTTCAAATAAAAACACAATTATATTTTACACTAAAAACTGGATCAACAACTTTTTTCAATTCAAAAGTTAAATAAAAAAAAATTTCGATGTTTATCTCTAGAATGTTATTCGCTTCTTGTTGCTAAAATTTTTTTTTTCTTCTCAAAGCATGAAATGTTGTTCTTGACTTTAAACTGGATTTTTTTGCCAGCACTTTCTGAGAATTTATTAACTCAATTCTTTATTTCTTTATATCATCAATGGGTTATTTAAGAGTAATTTAATGCCAAAACCATCCCTGTAGCTGAGCAGTAATTGTACGATTCAACCCATTGTCGGGTTCTACGTATACAAGGAAGTTCAGCGTAATGCTTATTGTAACAGAAAAAAGAATCGGTGACCCGATGAGATATCTAGACGTAATAAGATGGAATCAACTTTACATATCGAAATATTTTAAAGTTATTTTTCTGATATTTTTATTTTTATTTTTTTCCTGGTTATAATTTGTCAAGTCTGATTTTTTATGCTTTATTTGAACCGATTCATCTAATTATTTTGTTTGGTTGATATTCATATTTACCCCCCCCTGCTCGGGCAGGATATGACACAAGGTCAATTTTTAAGCGGAGTTTAACAGGTTTGGTTTCAGAGTTTTCCTTCTCCTAGACTAGTTGCCTTACCAAGGCTAAAGAACCCAGTCTGCCCTACTTTACCCATAGCTATGCAGACATGCAGGACACTGCTGGAGAAGTAGGGACGAGCTCATAAGTGATGTACTCCTGTGGACCCCTTCACATGGATGAGCAAAGGCAGGACGACCAGCTAGAACCTACATACAGCAGTTCTGTGTCGATGTGAGATGTATTCCTGAAGACCTGCCGGAAGAAATGGATGATAGAGAAGGATGGCGAGAGAGGGTCAGGGAAATCCGTATTGATGGCACGATGTGATGATGATGAAGAAACTGTGTACTCATGCTAGACTGATTTGTTTGAAATAGAACTGATTATTTGTATAAAAATGGATTTGGCGTTAAATAACCTACAAAGGCCATATGGTTTAGTTTTATGGTATATCAATCATTGAAAATTATTCAATGCTAAAGCCTCTTTATACATTTATATTAAATATATGATTTGAAAACACGTTTTGTTAATAACTTTTTAAACGAGTCTGAGCTGATTTTTTTGTTGCACACAGTTAAATGGTTTAAAGTATTTCAAATACAAATAATTCTTTTAACTATGAATCATTTGTTTGCCCAAAATTAAATGGTTTCAAGCATTGCTATCTAACAGTAACAATTTATCATCAGTCATTTCTTTGCACATATTTAGATAGATATGTGATTTGTAAGTGAAGTGTTTGTACGTAATTTCATTTTAAAATGAATTTGAACTAATTTGTTTACACACTGGTATTGCTATTGTTCCTCTAGTTAAATGGTTTCAATTATTGCTACCTAACACTAATAATTCTAATCAATATTAAACATCTGTTTACACACAGGGAAGCTGTTACAAATATTACTATTTAACACGAATTATTCTATTTAACACTATTCATTTATTTGCTCACAGTTAAATGATTCCAAGTATTACTATGGATCACTAAGAATTCAATGAGGCATCAGTAATTTGTTTACACATAGGTTGGTTTCTTTGTAGGTTATTTAATGCCAAAGCCATTCTCCTAGAAGAACAGTAGTGGTACTATTTAACCCATAGCTGGGAGGATAAGGGGGTTCATACCTTTCCCAAGGGTATTTGCCCGAAAGTGTGCGTAATAGCGCGACTGGAGTACGAACTCGCTTACTACGATTCTGCAGTCCATCGCTTTAACCATTACACCACGAGGACAATCCCTGTTTATACATAGTTAAATGTAAAAACAGTTATATTTCTAATAACTCAATTTAACGTAAGTCATCTGTTTGCATTGTTTAAATGTCAAACAGTTCTATTTGATCCATCGATAGGACCCTATCAAGTGTGACTACTTCAGGGCAGAGTGGACCTAGGAGCAATGGTAATGAAGGTGTACTCCATATTCCCTAATTCTCCAAGACTAGAGCCTCGCTATCAGATTGTTTAGTGTCATATCCAGATCATTCATTGGGGAAGTTTTACCCCTTTGCAGAGATGCAATTGGTTTATTCTACAGTCCCAGCCGATTGGGACTAAGATGTTTTTGCGTCTTATCTAATAACAGGCAACATTTCCACACTTGACGGAACCTCTCTGAACCTGGTAGAGAAATTCACCTACTTAGGAAGCAGTGTCTCATCAACCGAAAATGACATCGACACACGGCTAACGAAGGCATGGACAGCTATCGATAGGCTATCGATCATATGGAAATCAGACCTGACCGATAAAATGAAACGCAGTTTCTTCCAGGCAGCGGTCGTATCGATACTGCTGTATGGATGCGCTACATGGACGCTAACTAAACGGCTGGAGAAGAAGGTAGACGGCAATTACACAAGAATGTTGCGAGCAATATTGAACAAGTCCTTGCGGCAACACCCCACAAGGCACCAACTATACGACCACCTGCCTCCCATCACGAAAACTATCCAAGCAGGGACGAGCTCATCAGTGATGTACTCCTATAGACCCCCACATATGGCTGGGCAAAATCAGGACAACCAGTTCGAACATACATACAGCAGCTATGTGAGGATACGGGATGTAGCCCTGAAGACCTGCCAGAGGCGATGAACGATAGGGAGAAGTGGCGAGAGAGGGTCAGGGATATCCGTGCTTGTGGCACGACATGATGATGATGATGATTTACTGCTAAAAAAAACCAACACATTTTTTACATTTTATCTTTTTAATATGCCAACTTATGTAAACGGTTCCACCAGGACGATTAAAAAGTTCTGTAATATTTTAGTAACTTGTGGCACAGTTCTGCATCTTCCGATTTTTTTTTAAGGTAACAACTCATACTGCACTGTGAGATTTGTCTGCATGGTTTGGAACACAGCCTCGGAATCCACGATTTTAAGCCTGCCTGACGTTGCAGCCCGAGCAAATTTTTTTTAATCATCTAGTTACTGTACTGTCATCTACTATGACCTTCACCTTTCGCACCACAAATGTTTTTGGTTGCGTCGGCGGCGTTATGGTCCAGTTCGAAAACGTAAAGTGAAAGTTCCCATCTTAGACTACGTTGCACGGCGTTCAAGCGCGCGGCTTTCAAATCCCGCACGGAGTGAAGGAATGCACAACGTGTCAGTGCTCCAACTACCACGATCCTACCACAGTGGGTACCTCCCACGGCTTGAACTGTTTCGGTCACGTGACGCACGCGCACGTAACAAGATATGGCGAAACTTTTGACTCACCCTAGTATTTGTAGAGCAGGTATTGAGGGACAAACTGATTGTGCCAGGTTTATCATGGTGAACACTGCATTATCCTTTCCCTCTTCTACTTTCTGTGTACAAAGAAGCATTGTCCACAAGATAATAAAATCCAGCCGATAGCAATAATCGTAAAAGTAATAAAAGTCTAAAAACAGCATAATAAAAATATATCATATAACAAAATTAATAAAGGTTTTGAAATATAAAAGTGTATAATAATGAAAGTAATAACGGTCTCTAATATGATGAAATAAGTCTAAAATATAACAAAAGTGATAAAATACAATCATATAATAAAAGTAATCATAATTATATATATATATATATATATATATATATATATATGTGTGTGTGTGTGTGTGTGTGTGTGTGTGTGTGTAAAATCGACTCAAATTCAAAAGGTCTCAAACAGATACAACGTGACCTAAAAATATTTCATTCTTCAGTTTCGTTTGTTGGATGACCTGCAAAATAATTTAGCATATCAAGTATTTTTCTGATTTGAGTTTGCCTACTTTTGATTGGTGAACGTGTAGGTGTGAGGGAGGGAAGGAGATTTTAGCTGGGGATGTGGGGGGGGGGCAATGATGGCTGAGGTGATATGAATCTTGATGTGTGTGTATGTGTGTTTATGTGTGTGTTTTATGACAGAAGAATTACGGGTTTTGCAACGTAATGCCGATGACAAAAAAAAAAAAAAAAAGGAACATAAACAAAAAACAGCAAAAAACAAAAAAGCAAAAGAAAAAAAGTCATTTTCCATCCTCCCCTTCGCCGTATAAGTTACAAGGTTATTTACTTCTCTACTTGAGTCATGGCAGTGATGGGGGGCATGTGCTTAAAATTTTCTATCTGCTGGTCTCTCGACTATTCAATAACAAAAAACTTTCATTTTACATATTTATTTCATCGGTAAAACAGTAACTTTCAGTACGTCATCAGGAATCGAACTCGTTATTTCCCACCGAGAAAGTTAATTAAGATTCGTTAAACTTAGTTTAGTTCAGTACAAGATAACAAATGCAATGTTCTCAGTAAGGATCAAAAACCTTTCAGCGAAAAGATAATATTATTTACTTCTTTAGAGTTTTTCACATCAGTGTTAGCCGATAGTTTTTCACTGGAGTCTGAGTGACAGCAAGTCTCCTCAAGTCTCCAGGACTCTTCTTAGTATTCTGGCCGTTCTCAACAATGTTGTCGCTTGGATGGTCTCCACTCGTCCGCCAACTTCCACGTCCTCTACTCCCTTTAGTAATCCTTTAGTTACTGTTCCAAACGCATCAATTACAATTGGTATAATTGTCACCTGCATGTTCCACATTTTTTCCATTCCCTAGCAAGGTCGAGGTACTTATCCCTCTCTTCACATTCTTTCAGTTTTATTCTGTGGTCAGCCGGGACAGGAAAAGTCGACTATTTTGCAAGTTCTCTTTTTTTTTTGTTGTTAATAAGTCTGGTCTTCTGGCCGGGATTAGGTGATCCGTTTGTATGTTAAAGTCTCATAGGAGTTTATGTGGGACATTTTCTAGGACAGGTGCTGGGTTGTGCATTATTTCTTTTCAAGTTTTTCACACCAGCCTAAGCCGATGATTTTTTTTACTGGAGTTTGAGTGACAGCAAGTCTCCTCTAGTCTCCAGAATTCTTCTCAATATTTTGGCCGATCTCAATAATGTTGTAGTCTAGATGGTCTCCCTTCGTCGTCTTATTTCCAAGTCTTCCAGTCCTTGTTCCAATCCTTTGGTGACATACCAAACACCGTTACTTTCATGTTCAACCGTTTTTTTTTTCAATTCCTTAGTAAAGTATACGTAATAATCTTTATTTTTATTTTTTTGCTTTCTTTTAATTTTACTCAAAGGTCAGCAGGGACCGCAAAGTCCACAATTCGGCAAGTTCTCTTTTTTTGGTTGATTATTATAAGGTCTGGTTGTCTGGCCAAGATTAGGTGATCTGTTTGCATCTCAGAATCTCAAAGAAGTTTCTGCGTCTCGTTTTCTAGGAGATATTCTTGGTTGTGCATATATCATTTGTTCATACGGTCAAATTTAAATTTCTTGCACATCCCCCAGTGGATCAACTTGCTCACCCTGTGATGTCTAATCTTATTCTCTATCTGTGCTAATTCGCTGCATTCACTAATGTGATTGGTCGTTTCGTCTCTATCTTCACATAACCTACATCTGCTGTTTTGTTGCATCTTATCTATTCTGGCTTTGATATGGTTGGTCCTTATGGCGATGTTTTGTGCTGCTATTAGAATAGATTCGGTTTCTCTCTTAAGGTTTCCCTTTCTTAGCCTAGTCCACGTTTTCTCGTGTAAGATGATGCTTATTAGTCTCTTAAAACGTCCATGCAGTTGTTTTTCTTTCCAAGTTTTTTTTTTTCTGGTTATATTCTTTCTGTTGATTCTCGTGTTGTCAGTATTGTTTCTGGTGGCTCTATTCAGCCTATCTCCGTGCTTTTCATCGACTCGTTGTATCGATGCGTCATAATATCATTATTGTCATTACTACTCATTGAGAATTTTTTATATCAGTGTTAGCTGATGGTTTTTCACTGGAGTCTGTGTGACAACAAAACTCCTCAAGTTTCCAGGATTCTTCTCAGTATTTTGGCCGATTTCAGCAATGCCGTTGTTTGGATTGTCTTCACTCGTCATCTTATTTCTAAGTCCTCTAGTCCTTTTATCGATTATTTGGTGACTGTACGAAGAGTACCAATATTATTATTATTATTATTATTATTATTATTATTATTATTATTATTCTCTTTCGAGAGTTTTCATACTTGCGTTAACTGATGTTCTTTCACTGGAGTCTGTGTGGCAGCAAGTCTCCAGAACTCTCCTCAGTATTCTAGCCAATCTTAATGCTGTAATCTAGATGGTCTCCACTCGTCCTCTTGTTTTAAAGTTCTCCAGTCCTTTTACAAATCATTTGGTGACTGTACCAAGTTCACCAATTACAATTGATATCACCGTCACTTTCATGTTTCATAGTTTTCTTTAGTTCTTTAGCAAGATCTTGGTACTAACCTCTTTTTTCACTTACTTTTAATTTTTACTTTGTGGTTTGCCGGGACGATAAAGTCGGCAAGTTCTCTCCCTTTTTTTTTTTGACTATCACTAGGTCAAGCCGAGTGTAGTTGATCGTCTTTTTTTATCTCAAAATCTCTGAATTTTGTGCGTCCCATTCTCTCGGACGGATTCAGAGTTGCGCACTATTATCATATTTACCCAACCCCTCCGCTCGGGTAGGATATGACACAAGGTCAATTTTTAAGCGGAGTTTAACAGGTTTGAATTCAGAGTTTTACTTCTCCTAGACTAGTTGCCTCAGCAAGGCTGAAGAACCTAGTCTGTCTTACTATTTACCCATAGCTGGAGGGAGAATAATTGGATTCATACCTTTCCCACGGGTATTAGTGCTATGTGAAATGCAATCAGTCTCGTCTAGGATTTGAACTCGTGTCGCCGTGTCCATTTCCTACGACAATAACCATTACACCACGGGCACCTCCGCACTATTATTGTTCTCCTTTCGAGCTTTTCACACCAGCTTTAGCTGATGTTCTTTCACGGGTGTTTGAGAGACAGCAAATCTCTACAAGTCTACTGGACTCTTCTAAGTATGCTGACCGATCATAACAATGCGGTAGTTTTGACTGTTTAGGCTCATCCCCTGATTTCCAGCTTCTTTAGCAAGTTTTTTTTTATCACAATCAACTTCATATTCTTTGGGTTGTTTCACGCTCTTTGAAACAGTCGGATTATTTGTCCGGCTCTTTGCCTTTTATGCTCCCTCTGTGGTCTACTGGAACTGCAAAATCCACTAGGTTACAACGTTTTTTTTTTGTTAATCTCCTGCCAGTCATACCTTCTCTTGCACTCATTTTGTACCAGCTTGCTGCACTAGCTTATGATTTGATTGGTTTGGTTTTATGGCATATCATCTATTGTTGGTTATTTAATATCAAATCCATTTTTATTCATATAAACAGTTCTATTTCAAACATAATAAATACACAGTTTAAATGTAAAAAACAGTTCTATTCCAAACAATTCGGTCTAGTATATGTACACTGTTTACTTCTATTTGACCCACTGTTTACTTCTATTTGACTGCTCCGAGCTTGAGTGGACCTTGAATCGATGGCAATAAAGAGGTACTCCGCATTCCCCAAAGCTCCAGTATTACTGGAGCCTCAACATCGATCAGATTGTTTAGTGTCATATCGAGGATACTCGTTGTGGGGTCGTACCCCTCTTCATAGATGGAGTCGGTGTATTCTGCAGCCCCAGCCAACTGGGGAACTTGCTGTTTGATTAATATCTCTATCATCACATAACCGACACTTGCTAATCTCCGGCGAAATATCAGTTTTTGCTTTGACATCATTGATTCTTATAGCATTATTTTGTGGCGTTTTTAATAGAAAATAAATTTCTAGTCATATTCAGGAAATTATTATTATTATTATTTACTCATTAGAGTTTTTCACATCAGTAAAAGCTGATGGTCTCTCACTGGAGTTTGAGTGATAGCAAGTCTCCTTAAGTCTCCAGGACTATTCTCAGTATTCTAACCGTTCTCAATAATGTCGTAGTTTGGATGGTCTCCACTCGTCTGCCAACTTCCAAGTCGTCCAGTCCCGTTAATAATCCTTTAGTTACTGTACCGAAAGCACCAATCACAATTGGTATAATAGTCTTTTCATATTCCATAGTTTTTTCAACTCCCAAGCAAGGTACTTATCGAGGTATTTATCGTTCTTTTCACATTATTTCACTTTTATTCTGCATAGTCGGCAGTTATGCAAATTCTCTGTTTTTTGTTGTTGATTATCATTAGGTCTGCTCTTCTGGCCGAGATTTGGGGATCCGTCTGTATGTAAAAGTCCCATAAAAGTTTGTGTGTGTCATTTTATAGGACAGATGCTGGGTTGTGCATATACCATTTGTTCGTATGGTCAAATCCAAAGTTTTTGCACATCTCCCAGTGGACCATCTTGCCCACCTAGTTGTGTCTAGTCTTATACTCCTTCTGTGCTAATTTGCGGTATTCGCTTATTATGTGATTGATGGTTTCATCTCTGTCACCGCATAGCCTACATTTGCAATTTTGTTGCGAGTTATCTATTCTCGCCTTGATATGATTGGTTCTGATGGCATTGTTTTGAGCTGCTATTAGGAGAGATTCTGTTTCTCTCTTAGCGTTTCCTTTTCTTCGTCAGGTCCAGATTTTCTGATGTGAGATGGTGTTTATAATTGTTTAAAGCGGCCATAGATATGGTTTTTTTTTTGTTTCCTGGTGATTGTCATTCTATCGTCTATCGTGTTGTCAGTATCGTTTCTAATGGCTGTAATCAGTCCTCGTTCGTGTTTTTCTATGTAGTCTTCGAGCTGTTGTATCGATGCGTGAACGCTGTCTTCGATGCTCGCGAGTCCTCTTCCTCCCTCTTTTCTTTATACATTTAGTCTTTTCTTTATACATATAGTCTGTCAACGTCGTCTCTGGGATGTAATGCCTTATGCTTGGTCATTAGTTTTCTTGTTCTTTGATCCATTTGTTTAAGTTCATCTCTAGTCCACTTGAGAAAGTGTCCCGAATATCTAACGAGGAACAACGGCCCAAGTATTTATTCCTTTGATAAGGTTTCTGCTAGAGAGTTTTGTCTCGAGTAGTTTTCTAGTTCTCCAGAGACATTCTTTTTGGATTTTGTCTTTCATTTCCACTTGTTTGATGGTGTCAGCCTCCAAGATACCCAAGTATTTGTAGGTTTCCTTTTCTCCGAACGTTCTAATTTTTTCCTGATTTGTTAGTTCCATTCCGTCAGTCATATGTCGATTGGCACTTTTCATAACTAGCACGGCATATTTTTCTATGCCAAATTCCATTCCTATGTCCTGACTGTATATTCTAACGGCGTGTATGAGAGTTTCCAGTTCTTTTTCATTTTTTGCAAATAGTTTAGTGTCATCCATGTACATAAGGTGATTGATCTTGCGATCTGCTAAGTTTGTATCCGGCTGTGCATTTTCTGAGTATGTGGTTAAGTGGCATCATGGATATTATGAATAGTAAGGGTGATAGTGTATCTCCTTGGAAAAAACCTCTTTGGATCTTTGTTTCAGATAAGTTTCTTCCTCCTGCTGTCAATTCCACTCTCCAAGTTTTCATGGTTTTTCTGATAAAGTTTATAACTTCAATTGATATTTTGTACATTTTGAGGCAGTTTTTTTTATCCAGCTTTATGGAACCATATCATTTGCCTTTATTATTATTATTATTATTATTATACTCATGGCGAGTTTTTCATACCAGTTTTAAGTGGTGATTTTTCAGAGGAATCTGAGTGACAGCAAGTCTCCTCATGTCTCCTGGATTCTACTGCTGTTCTTAATGGTGGTATAGTTTGGATGGTCTCAGTTCTTCCTCTGATGTCCAGTTTCGCCAGTCTCTTTTTCAGGCCTTTGGGGACCGTTCCGATTCCATCAACTATAGTTAGTATCTGTGTCACTCTTTTGTTTTACACGTTTTTTTTTTGTTCTCTGGCACGGTTCAAGTACGTGGGACCTTCAATAAGTTTCTGGACTTTTTTGTACAGGCATTTAAAATTGTCGTAAACTCTTGAAAATTCACTATGTTATTGCTATACATCTTATGAGATGACTGACTAATTTTTATGATTTCAGTTTCAAATGAACAGCTACAGCAGCAATTGGAATACACCCTACTAAAACCTGATTGTCACAGCTGGTAAATTTCAAAAATGCTATCTGGATGTGAGGACACTTTAGAAGAACGATATGCAATAAAATTCTGTTTTAAACTTGGAAAAAATGACAAAAGAAACGTATGGAATGCTTCAGACTGCTTTTGGAGCATCTTGCATGAATCGAGCATCAGTTTTTGAGTGGCATAAGAGATTCAAGGAAGGCAGGGAGTCTGTGAAGGATGATTAGATGTGTGGGAAGAGTAAGGAAGTCAATACACCAGAGTTCATTGGCAAAAGCGTTAGGGTTAGTGTTACTATGTTGAGGTTTTAACGGAGTTCAGGAAGAGATTCCGTCGGAAGAGGCCAGCACTCTTCAAATCGGGTCAGTGGCATTTCCAGCAGGACAATACACCAGTCCCCAATTTCATCCTTGTCACAGACTATTTGACCAAGATGGGCATCAAGACAATTCCTCTGCCTCCCTATAGTCCAAAACTTGCTCCCTGTGACTTTTGGTTGTTCCCTAAGCTCAGAGGCTGTCGTTATGAGAGAATTGAGGAGATGAAAGAGGCTGTGACGAAGGTCATTGACACGCTCACACAAGAGGACTTCCATGGAGCCTTCCAGAAGTTGTTTGAACGGTACAACAAGTGCATTGCAGCTGGAGGAGATTACTTCGAAGGAGACTAGAGTTTCGTGTGTGTACTATCAATAAAAGTGCCCATACGAAAAAATTCTGGAAACTTATCATATGCACCTTGTATTTATCTCTCGTTTCAAAGTCTTTTATTTTTACACAGTGGTTCGCTGAAACAGTACAATTCATTTGACGACAAGTTCTTTTTTTCTTGTTGCCTAATTCAAGGTCTCTGTAGTTTTCTGTTTAGAATTGGGTGATCTGTTTGTATCTCAAAATCCCATAGCGCAGTCGGTTGGGGCTGTCAAATACACAAACCGCATTTCTGTCGAGGCTGGGGCTGTCGAATACACAAACCGCATTTCTGTCTGGAGCTCTAGGGAATGCGGATTACCTCTTTATTACCATCGCTCTCGGGTCCACTCTGTCCCGGAGTGGTAACCCTGATAGGGCCCTATCTATGAATCAAATAGATCTGTCTGACATTAAATAGTGAGGAGACAAATAACTTCTGCCAAATTGAATTGTTAGAAATACAATTGCTTTATCGTTTAACTGTGTGTAAATAAATGACTGATATTTAATTATTGATTGCGACATCGTAGTAAGCGAGTTCAAACTCCAATCCTATTTCATTCCTTTTTGGACAAATACCCTTAAGAAAGATATGAACTCCTTAAACAATGGATTAAATATTGTCATTGCTGTTCTTCCACGAAGATGACTTTGGCATTAGATAAGCCACAAATGTTGCTTGGTTGGTTGGGTTTTATGGCATATCAACCTTTGTAGGTTATTTAACGCCAAATTCATTCTTATATAAATAATCTGTTCTATTTAAAACAATTCAGGTTTGGTTTGGTTGGGTGGGTTTTATGGCATATCAACCTTTGTAGGTTATTTAACGCCAAATCCATTTTCATGTAAATAATCTGTTCTATTTAAAACAATTCAGTTTAGCATAAGTACCCAGTTTAATTGTCAAAAACATTTCTATTTCTAACTATTCAAGCAGTTATATGTAACAATTCAGTTAAGTGTAAATACAGTTTTAATGTCGAAAAACAGTTCTTTTTCAAATAATTCAGTTAAGCATAAGCACGCAGTTTAAATGTAAGTACGGTTTAAATGTAAAAATATTTCTATTTCAAGCTATTCAGTTTACTCTAACAATTCAGTTTAGCATAAGTATGCTGTTAGTTTTATTTAACCCATAGATAGGGCCCTATCAGGTGCTACCACTCCGGGCCAGAGTGAACCTGGGAGCAATGGCAATGAAGGGGTACTCCGCATTCCCCAGAGCTCCAGTATTGCAGGAACCTCACCATCAGATTGTTTAATGTCATATCCAGAACACTCGTTGGGGGTGTCTTACCCCTCTGCAGAGGTGCAGTCGGTGCATTCAACAGCCCCAGCCGACTGGGCAACCACAAATGTTGATTTGCCATTAAACAACCGACATACACCAAACCAAACCGAGTTAATAGTTTTTCTCCTTGATTAAATCTAAAATGAAACAGAAGGAATATATATTCAACAAATGTTTTTAAAAAATGAGAATGTTTCTCAATATGATTTTACACTCTTTCGATACAAAACTGATTTTAAAGAAAAGTTGTTGTTTTTTCTCTTCGTCGAAATCGTTGACAAGTCTTTATGACAATAGAAAACTCAAATCGAATAGAATATCTGTTGTCTACTTTTATGAGATTTTTTCAATGGTTTGACAGAGAAATCTGTACTTATTTTAGTGAATAAAAAAATCTCAGCGTACAGGAATCAGCTTGTTACTCAGAATTGATGTTTCATTGGTGTCAACCAGAACTTGACTCTTCAAAGCAGTCAAAAGATTAAAGGATCTTTTTTTAAATTGTTGTTTTAGATACTATTATTTTCTTCATCCATGATAAGGAACCATGACATTTTGTTAATCTTATAATCCACTATTGAATTTTAATTCTGAGTTATTTTAGTTGATTTCGTTGCCATAAAAAGTAAGATGATTTAAATTAGTCATTTTTACCTTTTATGGCAATGAAATCATTTTTCGAGACTTAATAATCCTTTTGAAATGTTTTCTTTGATTTGGTTTCTTTGTTTAATGGCATATCAACCTTCGTGGGTTATCTAATGCCACAACCATCCTCGTAGAACATCTATGTGGCACTATTTAACCTGTATCTGTAGCGGGGTGTAAAGGAGTTCATATCTTTCCGGCGGGTATTTGTAAGAAAGTGAACGGAATACCGCGACTGGAATTCGAACTTACTTACTACGATGTCACTGTCCAACACGTTAGCCACTACAATACGGGTACTTCCCACTTCTCGAAATGGAATTTTATGAAAACAATAACATTGATGGTATTTCTCTGACAAAAAATAATTGATTAGTTTCCTTTTGTAATAACGCTCCATGATGATACGGATACTTCTATTTAGGAAGTATTCTAATTAGCATTTTACAGTTATCTCCATTATTTGGAAATTCAGATGA
The DNA here is from genome assembly GCA_963585895.1 of Sepioteuthis lessoniana. Lineage (NCBI taxonomy): Eukaryota > Metazoa > Mollusca > Cephalopoda > Myopsida > Loliginidae > Sepioteuthis > Sepioteuthis lessoniana. The sequence goes on along the minus strand of CAUZXS010001761.1, from coordinate 10,805 downwards.
TTAAATGAAATAACAATGTTAAGCGTGGATGCAGACCCCCATCAAAATTATCAAATTATCACTCAAATCATATTTCAGTCTATTTTTCTGATAAGAAGCTCTCTCTGGTGCATTATTTTTGCTGTTTACAGTCCTACGTACATATCTAATGTAATGATTACCATCGTAAGAAATGGAATTAGCGACCTGATTTAACTTCCGGGAAGTGGTTGTTTGCATATCACGTTGTGGTAATGCCCTTGCAAAAGGCATGAATCCGTCTCTTCTCCCTCTTCCCAGCTGAGGGTAAATAGTCGGGCAGATTAAGTTAGTTGGTTCGGGAAACAGTCTAAGAGAATGAAAGCTCTAAATTCAAACCAGTTGTACTCTGCTTAAAAATTGACCTTGTATCACATCCTGCCTTTAGCAGTGACGGGGGTATATATATATATATATATATATATATACTCAGTAGTACTTGGGGGAGTTGGGGAATAAAACAAATGTGCTTAGCTTCAGAGGGCTGCATCCACTCTTCAGAAAGTATCAACCTCTCCGTCTAAAAGAAGTAGTGGCAAGTTTATTGCTTGATGTCATGACACGCTCTCAGCCAGAGGGAATGCCGACGGAACTAATCTATTTTGAGCACTGTATTCAACCGTGCCTTCGTGTTTAAAAAATGTCATTGGGGCATCTTGCCGATAATGGAAGGCCAAGGTGAATCACACACACTCATAGATATACTTGCCCAATCGGCTGGGGCTGTAGAATACACCGACTTCACCTCTGCAGAAGGGTAAGAACCCCCCCCTAACGAGTTTCCTGTATATGACACTAAACAATCTGGTGGTGAGGTTCCAGTGATGCTGGAGCTTTGGGGAATGAAGAACAGCCCTTCATTGCCATCGCTCCAAAGTCCACTCTGGCCCGGAATGATAGGACCTGATAAGGTCTTATCAATGGGTCAAATAGAACTAAACTTTGTACTTATGCTAAAGTAAATTGTTCGAAATATAACTGTTTTGACATTTAAATGTGTTTAAACAAAAACTTATGCTAACCATATTTGTTTGAATTAGAACTGTTTGTCTAAACTGAATAGTTTCAAATAGAAATGTCATTGACAATTGTTGTATCGTTGGTTCAATAAAGGTATTCCACAGGTACAAGCCGAAGAGTTGGCAAGTCTATCAGAGATCGATTAACGCCTTTCCCTGAAGTAGTCAGACACCGTCCATTTATATCTTTACCGGTGTCATACTAAAAAGAGTCACTGAGTGTATAGTTCCGGTATAACAACAATTAAACTGTGTACTTATGTTAAACTGAATTGTTTGGAACAGAACTGTTTATTGTATAAAAATGGATTTGGTGTTATATTAACCTACAAAGGTTGATATGCCGTAAAATCCACCCCCATATATATATATATATATATATAAGGAGCGATGGGTAAACTGCCGTCTAAATTACGCAAGAATGAAAACAACACTGACACTTCACTTTATCAGATGTATTTTACCAAAATTATATTGCCCAGTCGACTGGGGATGTTTCTCCGCGGAGAGGTAAGACCCCGCCCCCAACGAGTGTCCTAGATATGACACTAAACAATCTGAGGTTCCAGTGATGCTGAAGCTTTGGGAAATGCAGAGCATCCATTCATTGCCATTGCTTCCAGGTCCACTTTAGCCTGGAATGGTTGCACTTGATAGGGCCCTATCTATGGCTCAAATAGAACTAATCTGTATGCTTATGCTAAACTGAATTGTTTGAAATGGAACTGTTATTAGAACTGTTTGAATAAATTGAATAGCTTGAAATATAAATGCTTTCGATAAACAAACTGTGTGCTCATGTTAAACTGAATTGTTTTAAATAGAACTGATTATTTACATAAAAATGGATTTGGCGTTAAATAACCTACAAAGGTTGATATGCCATAAAACCCAAACAACCAACCAACAACCAAAATTATATAAAAAAATCTCGAAACTTTATAGATTACATCTATTCAAAGAAATTGCCATTGGCGACAACCATGACCTCCAGACGACTTCACAATCTTGTTCAAACTTTTCCGACGATCTCCTTGGTAAACACTGTCGTTATCCTTACCTTCAGTTCATCTTTATAGGAGTTTTCTTGGTCTCTTGCTCAACTGCGCTCCACACTTAATAATCAAGGGGATTAGAATCTGGGAAGTTTTGTGACTAGATGTTAGGAATGATATGGTCTAAAAAATTTTCTGACCGACGAAACTTGCTTCTGCTCGTGTGGCATGGCGCAGAGTGCTGTTGCCAGACATAAGGTCTTCCAGAAACGGCTCTCTCTATCCAGGATGTAGTCCTCTGTATTCAGTCTGTGTAGAAAGATGAATAGAGGCATGAGGTCACCATCACTTGTGACCATTCCAAACGTCATGATGTGGACTGGATGTTTGGTCTTCATTAATATTTATAAGAATCTGTCTTCAGATTGACGTCGAAACACTCTTCAATCTTCGTATGGGATCTTCTTGCGTGAATGTCATGCAGTCTGGCAAGCTGTTTCTAACGTAATGGCCGAGGGGTTTCGGTTCATGCCTTTGAGTTTAGTTAGGCTGAGAACCTTTCGGCTCAGCACATGGGTTAGTTAGGTGCAACATTGATGCAGGTGTTAACGCGGGCGCGGGCGCGCGCGGGCGAACGAAGGTGTCACTCAGAGATGTCACAATAGTCCGAGACGAAACGGGTGACGGAGTGCGAGTGACGTCACGCACCAGAAGCGCACAGAGGTTTGTGGGGGAATTTGAAGAAAGTTAAGACACTGGACGAAGAGGTTCGGCTTTTGGGGCTTGCTGAGGCGAGACGAATTTGCGCGCCGTGGGTGCCGCACGAGATAGGGGCCAAATGAATAAGACGGCTTAGCGAGATTGTGTCTCTCCTCCTTATGTCGAAACCTTTAAATCAAAGTTAATAAAAAGGTTTCGTACCAGAACAAGAAGTCGTTACGTGTTTTCAAATTTCGAGATTCCAATGTTCTTTATATGTTCTATCGTTATGAACATTGTATGTCTATTTCGCACATGGCGTTAATTGTGGCTATGGAACATGTTTCCAGATTTCTGGAGAAGTAATTTGCATTATCGTGCTCTTTTCCTCACAGTGCCTAACTGGTTCTTTTTTGCTGCAAAGTAGACAAAATCTGAAAAAAAAAGCGCAAGTGCGAAATTAATCATTTAGAATAGCCATGATTTACTTATTGCGCCCAGTATAAAATTTTGATGTAAAAATTATTTTAGTAGTTAAATTAACGTAAAGAATATAAATTATTATTTTCGAAATTGCAAACAAGTTTTAAAAATCTTTTTCGATACGAAATTCTAAAATGTTGCATAATTAGAAATTTAACTTTTTTTGCTGCCTCGGTGATTTTGATTAATTTTAACTGGTCACACTCCTGGGTTACTGCGATCAATAGTCTGCGAGATGCATTGTATCCATCTGGCGAGACTCATCCTTAAGAAGCTTTTCGATCAACATTTTGAAGTAGTACGGTACTGCATGGGTCGATAACCCCCAGAATTTTTCGAAATTTGCCCTCTTATTTTTCTGGGTCAATTTTTATAACTGTCAATACTTGTTTCAGTGATAAACGTTTCAGTTAAATTATCATTTTTGTTACACAGTTTTTTTTTAGTTTAGCTTAAAGCATCTAGTATTTCTCAAAAGTCACATGATCAGATGTGATACATTTTATCTTGAGAGCAGCTATTTTCTGATGGATCATGAAAATATACTTGTATTGTGCTTTTTTTTCTGCTGTTTAGCTCTGGGTCTTGACAATGTTTGCTTTGGGTTCTTTGTTTAATGACATATCAACCTTCATGGGTTATTTAATGCTAAAGCCATATTCGTAGAAATACGGAACATTTGTTTCCGCTCAGTTGAATGTTTTCAAATATTCTTATATAATTCTAATTATTCTATTTAATATTAATCATTTGTTTGCACACATTCAATTGGTTTTAGATATTGCGATTTGATTTTAGTATTTTTATTTATCAAGTATTCTCATGTAATATAATTTATATCCTGTTGTATTGGAAATGAGAGGACGAGTAGAGACAACCCAAACTAATATATTATTGAGATCGGTCCGAATACTGAGAAGAGTCCTGGAGACTTGCGGAGACTTGCTGTCACTCAAACTCCAGTGAAAGACCTTCAGCCTACGCTAATATGAAAAACTCGAAAAGGAGTAAGTAAAAGTAAAGTTGGCGACCTTAATTGAGGGTGACCCGAAGGCTCCCTTTTTAACAGCTACTACACCGAAGTGTAGGGGAGGTTTCAACTCATTTCCCTGGATTTCTCTGCTTTACCTTTGGTTTTTACCTTATAATGCTAAGTCTTAAGCAAGGTGGCATAAAGTACCATTTCGTGAGTCTTTGGTATGACACGACTCGCGATTGAACCCCGGCCTCCCGGACCATTGTCGAACACTTTCGGCCAATGGCCCGGTTACTACTAATAATAATATACATTTATGGCTTGAAATAACTAATAATAACAATAATCATAATAAATGGTTGGAATGTTGTATTTGATCCATAAATGGGTTGTTAACAGGTACTTGCAATCCAAGTCAGAGTCTGCGTCAATTCTCTTGTACCAAACCATTTTTTTATAAACGTTCTCTTCAAAATATTCTTTTTTTTTCTAAGCCAGGAGAATATATATATGTTTATATGTTAATACTTTTATATTGTTCCCGGTATATTTTATTATGATGGAGATTACGTGTCAGTACGTAGCCGATATCACAATTCCCTTCGTTATTTATGTCACGTTCTCTATGATTTTACTTTTATGGGTTTTATTCTAACGAATCAGAGCAAAATTACCGTCAATAAATCTTAAAAGACACCCGTTAACAATTAGTGTCAATTTCGTTAAGTTAGGAAAATTAGCAACAGAAGCCGGGATTGACGGGAAGAACTACATTCCAAGCTGTTCTTCGACTATACCCAATTTGTTTTGACTTGTTTGGTTTCTTTGTTTGATAGCATATCAACTTTTATTGGTTATCTAATGCCAAAGTTATTCTTGATTTGGTTTCTTTTGGTTTGGTTTTATGGCATACCAACTATTGTTGGTTATTTAATGCTAAATCTTGTTTTTACATATATATCAAATATATGATTCATTTACAAATAAACACACTGTTAAATGATGAAAGAGTTCTATTTCAAACAATTCAATTTAGCATAAATCAACAAATCTAAATGGTTCCAAGTTTTGATGTGTATAACTAACAACAGAATTAAACATCAGTCATTTGTTTGCAAACAGTTAAATGATCAGACAGTTCTATTTCAAACAATTCAATTTAATCTATCATTTGTTTGCATTCAGTTTAGATGTCAAACCGTTCTATTTGACTCAGACATAGGACCCTTTCTGGTGCTACCACTCTGAGTCAAAGTGGACCTGAGAGCGATGATAATGAAAAGGTACTGCGCATTCCCCAAAGCTCCTGCATTACTGAAGCCTCACCGATTGTTTAATGTCATATTTAGGTCACTTCTTGCGGGAGTATTACCCCTCTACAGAGATGCCGTTTGTGTATTCTCCACCTACAGCTGACTGGGCTTAGTTATTCTTGAAGAAAAGCAGTGATACTATCTAATTTTCAGCTGAGGGTAATAAGGGCTTCATACCTTTTCCAAGGGCATTAATTCAAAAATGAAGACGGTAGCGTGACTGGCTCTGCTATTTCTAATCTTTTATATGCTTTATTGTTTAGATTGTTTCGTTTTTCTAATTTAATATAATATTTTGTTACATTAACACTTTGAAACTTGTCCTCGGTGGACAAGTAAACTTATCTGTACTCCGAAGAAATATTCGCCTCGAGGACTGCCCCTAAAAGTCGGAAACGTATATATTCTGATATACCTGGCATGAACGTGGACTTTCAACAAACATGCGATATGTCTTCATAAAAAAATGTTATGGTCTTGTAACATTAATCATCCAATCTCCGAACAGAGCTGATGACTGTAAGTCTTTGAAGGTCAGCTAACACTTGTGCGTCCATGGATAGGAGTCCATAGGCAAACATTACTTATGAGTTCGTCCTTGCTTCTCCAACAGTGTTCAGCATGTCTTAATCGTCTTTCTTGGAGGGTCTGCAGGATGGAAGGTAAGTGTCGTACAGCTGCTGTTTTGTGGCGTGCTGCTTCCAGGATTCGTTTGAACAAGTTTTGGTTAGAATTCAAGAGGTTGCACATCTACTGACACTTGGAATAATTCCTGACCAGACTTCAATATGTCTGATGACCAGTCGACAGCAGTCGATGCTTTACCTACGCGTATATTGACATCGCTTTCAGTATATGAAATATTGCTACCAAGGTATATGAACTAATCTACTAATATCATATTTACCAAACCCCTCCGCTCGGGCAGGATATGACACAAGGTCAATTTTTTAAGCGGAGTTTAACAGGTTTGAATTCAGAGTTTTCCTTCTCCTAGACTAGTTGCCTCACCAAGGCTGAAGAACCTAGTCTGTCCTACTATTTACCCATAGCTGGAGGGAGAATAATTGGATTCATACCTTTCCCAAGGGTATTAGTGCTATGTGAAAATGCAATCAGTCCAGGATTTGAACTCGTGTCGCCGTGTCCAATTCCTGCGACGGTAAACATTTCCCCACTGGCACATCTACTAATATCAGAGGCTTACCATTTTACAAGGGGATGGCGTCATCTTGATTAAAACATGAATTGTTTTATCTTAGTTCACGTAGAGACCGATCCTCTTGCTGTCTGTTAAAGGTTAAGCAGCATGAATTCGGCTTGAGCTGGTGTATTTGTAAAAAGTGCTTAAGAATCTGCATAGTCGACATCAGTAATAGTTTTTGCTAGATATCGTCTCCGAACTTGACAACGTTGTTCGATGCAATTTAGCCATGTTTAAGATAAGCCACCGTCTCATCTACGCAGTGTCCTTTCTCACCCATCTTTCAAATCTAGTGGGAGTAATTAAGAGTGACAGATTAAGAGAGGCTATACAACCTCAGCCGAGAGAAGGTTAAGAGAGAGAGAGAGAGAGAGGGGTGTATGTTGATGTCTAATTAGTCAACACGGAATATCAAGTTAACTCTTCTCAGCAATGTCTTCATTTCAAAATTCACTATTACAGTGACCCCTAATCTGCCAGGATCTCACAGTTATACGATTTCAATGACTGATTGATTGAGTGAGTGATTTTAACGGCATGTCAACCTGTGTAGTGTTATTTTATGCCGAGAGGTTATTGATTACCCAACTCAACAACATATAATCTCTAACCAAAAATAAAATTGCATGAAGGGGGTTCTTATATTTGGACCGCTAATTATTCATATTTTAAACTAAATATTATCAAATATCATTTGCATAAGCTAACCAAATCATGAAATTTCTATTGATTCATCAAGTACTTGTAAACATATTACTAATGGTTTTACTGTAGAAAGGCATTGAAAATCAGGAAAGGATATGCCAGTGGTCAGGAAATCATAGAAATATTTTGGACGAACCAATGAAGGAAATGTATCGGCAATTTACTAGACCCCGTTGCTAGCTCTCGCACTAATTTTGATCAGCAAACTTTTCAAGGGAAATAACTACTGAATGCTAATTATGGAGTATTTTTCCTTCTTTATTTATTTTCAATTAATTATAATGTAAATTTTATGAATACAATGAGACAATATCGAGCGTAAAAATACGCCAGAGGCGGCTTTTGTGCAAGTATTTTAAAATTTGTTTTCCGTCATAAGTAATAATAAAATTAAATATTTTGTATACCTTTTTTGTTTTAAATTTACGAAGCTGCAAAATTCACTAGAGAAGACAGGTTCTTTTTATTCTTGTTAATTAAAACTAGATTTGGTCATCTGGCATGGATTAGGTGATCCATTTTGTTTAGTCTTGTCTCCTGTCCAGGATTGGGTGTTCCATTCTGTTAGGTTTGGTCTTCTGGCTAGGGTTAGGTGATCCGTTTTGCTTGGTCTAGTCTTCTGGCATGGATTGGGTGGTCCATTTTGTTAGGTCTGGTCTTCTCGACAGGATAGGGTGACCCATTTTGTTGGGTCTGGTCTTCTGGCTAGGATTGGGCGATCTATTCTGTCATGGCTGGTCTTTCGGCCGGGATTGAGTGATCCATTCTGTTAGGTCTGGTCTTCTGGCCAGGATTAGATGATCCGTTTTGTTAAGTTTGGTCTTCTGACCAGGATTGGGTGATCCATTCTGTTAGATTTGGTCTTCTGTCCAGGATTAGGTGATCCATTTTGTTAGGTCTGGTCTTCTGGCTAGGATTTGGTGATCCGTTTTGTTAGGTCTGGTCTTTTCGACAGCATGAGCGGATCCATTTTGCTCGATCTGGTCTTCTGTCCAGAATTGGGGGGATCCATTTTGCTTGGTTATTTGGCCGGGTATGGGTGATCCATTTGTATCTCAATGTCTCAGAGAATATCTTGCGATTTATTTTCAGGGACAGATTCTGGTGGGGGAATATACTATTTTTTGGTATATATCCGATTTCCCACCAAGCCAGAATACAGCACAATATCATTTTATAGTGAGGACCGCACACGAATCGAAAAAGGTGGCAGGTGTAAAAAATACTTATCCCCGTTGGATTTCCCCTAATTGGGTGTCTCAGACGCCTAGAAATAAACTCAACCTTGCAAAGCTGGCAAAACCTTGCGGGACGGCTCCATGAGATCAAGTCTTCAAACAATTTTAACCACCCGGCACAACTGCCAGATGGCCTGCCATTTGTATAGTAAAACATTAGTTTCTTGCACAGTTTCCTGTGGATCACCTTTCCCATCCAGTCGTGCATGATATTGCATTCATCTTTATCACGATATAGCGTACACTTGCTTTTCTAATTAATTCTCACTATTGCACATGATAGCGGGATTTTGATAGAGCAATACAATGAAAATGCTTTTTTTTTTCAAATTGCAACTGACTGACAACTTTGTGGGGTCTATTCGCGCTTTTAAAGTATTTTTTTCCAATTATCCAAATCCTCGATTTAACAGAGATTAAAATGAAATACGAATTAGAAACATTCACTCCTACCAAAATAGAAACATCCTCATAATCATGAACTGATGTTATAAAGAAGATCCAGTGAGTTCACAGGTCCTCTCGTTATTATTTCACTTCTTGCGAATTTTTCACACCAACTTAAGCAGTTGGTCTTTCACCGGGGTTTGATTGACAGCAAGTCTCCTCAGCTCTCCAGGACTCTTCTCGGTATACTCACCGATCTAAGTAATGCTGTGGTTTGAATGGTCTCTATTGTTCCTCCAATTTTCAATTCCACCAGTCGCTTTTCTAAGCCGTTAGGTATTGTTCCAAGTGTGCTAACTATTATGGGTATCACCAATATCTTCATGTTCTACACCTTTTTTCGGCTCACTGGTAAGATCCAAGTATTTGATAATCTTTTCCTTTTTTTATATTACCAAAAAAATTTCCTTTTTTTCTTGTTAATCAGAACAAAGTCTAGTCTTTTGGTTGTGATTGAGATTTTTATCTCAAAGTCACAGAGATTTCATGAGCCTCACTTTTTACGACAGATTCTGGCTTGTGCATATACAATTTACTGGTATGATCAAATTTTAATCTCTTGCACAATTCTAAGTGAATCACCTTTCCCACCCAGTCATGCCTAGTCTTGTATTTTTTGTGCTAGTTTGTTGTATTCGCTTATCATGCAGTTGGTTATATATATATATATATATATATAATTCACGCAGTCGTTCTGAATAATCATTCTGATAATATGACAACATTATAAACATAATAATATACTGATCATTATTACTATTATTGTTATTACTATAACTATTAGCGGTAAAACAGCAAGTTTCAGTACGCCATCAGAAATCGAACTCGTTGAGCTCATAAGCGATGTACTCCTGTGGACCCCCACTCATGGATGTGCAAGAGTGGGACGACCAGCACGAACTTACATACAGCAGCTATGTGAGGACGCGGGTTGTAATCCTGAAGACCTGCCGGAGGCGATGAATGATAGGGAGAAGTGGCGAGAGACGGTCAGGGATATCCGCGCAGGCGGCGCGACATGATGATGAAACTTAGTTCAATTCAATACAAGGTTCCAAATGTAGTATTCTCAGTAAAAATCAAAAACATTCCAGCGAAAAGATATTATTATTGTTATTTCTTTTTGAGTTTTTTACACCAGCGTTAGCTGTCACTCAGTCTTCAGACTGAGTGACAGCAAGTCTTTTCAAGTTTCGAAGACTCTCCTCAGTATTCTGGCCGATTTTAATAATGCTGTAGTCTAGATAATCTTTTATTTGTCCTCTTATTTTCAACTCTTCCAGTCCTTTTACAGATCCTTTGGAGATTGTTCCCAGTGCACTAACCACAATTGCTATCACCGTTACCTTCATGTTCTAATTTTTTAAAAATTCTCTAGCAAGATCTAGGTACTTATCTCTCTTTTTGCTTTCTTTTTTTTTTCACTCTATAGTGTGCCGGGATGGTAAAGTCCACTATTCGGCAGGTTCTCTTCTTTTTTTTTTTGTTGACTATCACTAGATCTGATTGTCTGGCCGAGATTATGTCATCCATTTGTATCTCAAAATTGCAGAGAACTTTGTGCGTCTCATTTATGGGTCGGATTCTGGATTGTGCATATACCACTTTTGTGTAGTCGAATTACAGTTTCTTGCATAATTATCAGTGGATCACATTTCTCACCGTGTCGTGTCAAGTCTTGTACTATTTTTGTGCTAATTTACTGCAA